>OZ037770.1:8509972-8702472 GCA_964035545.1 Bugula neritina
CTCCTGTTGTGTAACTATTATTATAAAAGATAAATAAGTCTGTGGGAGTGGCAAGATAGTAAATGCTGTACCATGACTGCAACCAGTTTATTTGCATCAATTTTGAGATTATGAACAATGTATCTCATCCCTGTATTCTACATACACAGATGATAGATTACAAGTTATTCCAGCCTTTACACTACATTCAGCACTACCTATAAGCATAGCTCACTTAGATGGAGTAGCAGAAAAACTTTTAATAGCTCAAGATCTATAATTTTCTCAATAAACTTTGGTTAGCGACACAGGCTAAAATTCTTTGTTTGAACATTACTTCTTTTTTCAACAATATTACTTCTCTTGCTACATTTCTAATCTACAACACATTACTGCACCTACCTCACGTAGCTATGCTATGTGAGTCAATTCTATTTGTCTACATAACACCAAGCCAAAACACCAAAAACATACAATTCATTATCACAGATACGCCTTCTGTCAATCAATTTCATATATTACGTTATGAAGATGTAAATGGCTTTGCTGTAATCAGCACTCTTGCCACCAGGACTGGAAGAAATGTAGGGTTGAAGAACGTTGAGTAGTCCGTCAGGCATCTCGTCAACTTCATCAAACACAAACAGCTGATGAGGGCACACGCTGATGTTTGTGCTCACCCAATCTTCAATCTGCTTCTACCAATCAAAATAATCATTTGCTGGTTACCATTTTAGTTTGACTGATCAAGACCTTACAACTAAAATAGAATAAATTTGTAACTCTGAAACTATAAAGGAAGTCCTGACTATGCAAGCTGTTGCATTTTTGGCTGAAATTGGATTCGCGTACTTTAATGGTTTTTTTCGTGACAGTCCGCAAATGTAAATTAACTAAAATACTAGGGAAATCATAGGAAATCAAGCAAAATTAAAAAGAACCTTGATTATTGAGTTGTATTTATTGATATTTTATTAATTTTGTGCAAAATCCTATATATATTAGCAGGTAAATTACGAAAAATAGCTAAAACTGAAGATTTTGAGTGTGTACTAAATTAAGTAAAATTACCCCTTAATGTTTTGAAATGTAAAGATCACAAAACATCTAATTTCTCCCCGTAATCGTAAGTTTGCAAAAATGTCAACTAATAAAACAATCAGCAGCAAGTATTAAATGTTAATTCACTTAAATGATAATTGAGGTTTCAAAAACATTCTTCATAGGGCTAATGACATAGTAAGGAGTCACAATCAAAGTGATTTCGATACTAACTAGGAAGGGTAGACTTAAAGTAAAAAATACCTGGTAGTGATTTATTTTTTCAACATCAGTAAATAGAGTGGCTCCACTCCAGAAATGAGCGAATCTGCTTTCTTTACCAAGTCTAAATACAGCCTCTGCAACCTTCCGACTAGCATAACTCTTGCCAACCCCAGTAGGTCCCTGAAACGTTAGGGTAAGTGGTTGCGTTGACTTGTTAAGATGGTTGCCAATCAGTTCAGCAATTGTTGCCGTGGCTATGTGCTGACCATATATGGTAGACTGAAGATGTTGGTAGAAATCTACAGAACACAGAGTACTGATAGGTGCAAAAAGAGCTTCCTAACAAGCAGAGTTAATTAAAAGGCAGCAATAAACAAGTTGAATTCAAATTTGAGCAATGTTGCCTGGCTAAATTATACAAAGAAAACAATAATTATTAACATGCTACCAATATACTACAACTATAATATTGTTTTAATATTATTTTAAATTATGAAGATACATTTTTTCAACATGTGAATTTTACTATTCCAATTACATAAATGAATGCATTTAGCATATTCATACTTTATATGTCAATACATGCCAGGAGATAGCTACAATATTATGTATGCAGTATAATAAGTATTAATGCAGCTATTGATTCTTCTTGTATACTTATTATCAATAACAAATTTTCCATATAAGCTATTGAATTGATAATAAAGTGTTTAATAATGTATATAAAGAGTAAGATAGCTATATCATCACCATACCTGGAGTTTCTTTATTTATCCATCTTAGCTGCTGAGGAAGAAATGCTAGTATGCAGTGCTCATAACTTCGCAAGCAGTACACAATATATGCTATCACCACTATAATTACAGCACCAACCCTCATTGCGCCGCTCTATGCAATAATATACTTATGCACGCATGTCAGTCATCAGTCTCTATGTAATTTACATGTAATGGGCTATGTCTGTTATCTGCAGGTACTTGATCATTACAACTCAAAAGTCCAAACTCTGACATGTTAGATTTTGCAGTGTATAGACAAGGGGAGATAACACCATATAAAAGGTGCACTACCTTGTGTTAGTTATTAGCCATGTTATGTCTTAATAGCACTGCTACTCATAAAAACCAACATGTGAGTATTCATATAATCGTATGGAAACAATGTTTGTTATGCCCACAGCCAACCATTTGCCTCATGGGCTCAAACCTACCTTCTATTAACAATTTGCTTTAGCTGATAAAAAATGGAAAAGACTACATAGTTGGCTATAAGCAGTGCTCTTAATGCTGAAAAATACTTTGAATTATCATTGGAACTTCCGTCAACATATATAACAAAGTTGGGAGATGAGAAATAAGAGAAGGGAGTGAAAGATATCAGGTAGGAAAGAAGGAAACTGTAGGAAAGTAGATGTAGGGTGAGGATAGATATTGTACTTGCAGCAGCTTTGAAAGATTTTTCCCTTACAAGTAAATATCATGGTTGCCACCAACACAAGGGCTTTACTTTCACAGTTTGTTTTACTACATTTGAGCAATTATAGCCTGCTCACCTAAATGATATTGAACAAAATTTTATCATCATAAGGGTGTACCAGTAAACCTCTCCAATGCTGAGATAAGGTGGGTCCCTAGCTATGACAGTATAACTTATCAGTACATTGCCAGTATCTCTAACAGTAGGCTACTAGCTGGTGTTTATAAGAAGCTCTGTTAATTTAATTTTGCATTAGAATGTTCATTCTGTTACTGATATAAATTATGCAGATAGTGGGCAGCTACAATGTGGTTGCTGTACAAACATCAAAGCAAGATAATATTTACTCTAATATCCATAGGTTATGCAGTGTAGGTAGTGAAACTCAACATTTTTTGTTTTCCTAATAATATAAAAAAAACTATTAGATTCATATTATTGTTAAAACAGCAGTTCCTGTAATCAATATATGAGCTCAAAATCCTATGTAAGGGAAAGGTAGTGCATGAATAACTTTTTCCAATTCATTTCTTGCTAACCAAATAGGCACCTGCAAAGTAAATACTAAGCTTAGAATAAAATACAAAATAAGCACAACGTGTTGCTATACAATTACACTTCATAGACTTATAAATAAGAACAATGTGTAATTGATGTTTACCTAGTGTCGTCAGGGTGACAGCCTCTGATGATGTCACTTCCTGAAGAAGGATTGTAGATACAACACAGTATATACATTATATTAGCCACATGCATCTACATATTATTAACTTGTTTAAATAACTTTGCAAAATGTAGTTATGGGCTTTGAGCCTTCTGTTACCATATTTACCGGCATACAGCATTCTTAGCTTGAAAACTCAATTTACTTATCGCTGTCTGGGTGGCAACTGTAGTCTGGTTTCTTCAGATTTGCTTGCATGAATCCAGGGGCATAAAGGATGACAGCTTGCAGTGCTACATCTAGCAAGGTCGAATCTACCAGCAGGTAATTAATGATCACGTATATATAATGCTAATAATCATTAGATGCAATAAAGACTATGGTATTATGATAGCATTATTGATCATAAAATCTAAGGGAGAGAACTCTACCGCTTAGAGATAGCCATGAAAAAGTAGCTTAAATTGTATTATGGAACAGAGCAATTTGCTCACTTCACCATCTAAGAATTTTAGATCCTCTATGAACAGTTATTATACTGAGGTGAAGTAAAACCAATGTATGCTATCCATACTATATTTAGGCCTGTAAACCTTATAATACTCTATTGTTGTAATAGAGTTTCGATTATATTATGTTGAAATTAACTACTTTGATCATTATCTGCCTACATTGTAAGATAATGTATCACATTTGCTGTGGAATTGTCTCTTCGCAAATACTTGTATGTGGGATTGCAATTCCCGTAAATCTCGTGTTTTTAAAAAATAGTAATAGTACTAGTAATAGTATGGTAATAGTAATAACCTGTAAGAAAATACCAAATGACGAAGTCTCCAAAATCACTAGTGATGACAAAGCCATGGCTGAACAAATAGAACTCGGAGACAGAATTACTATAACAGCTAAGAAACCCGCCTTCATCACCATCAAGGACCACAAGGCTAACTACATGACTAACCCCACCTGTCGCCTTATTATTCCTACCAAGCCAGAGATCGGCAGGATGAGTAAACAATTATTTGACAGAATTAATTCAGCTCTAAACAGCAAACTTGCTTTAAATCAGTGGAAAAGCACATCTGCAGTCTTCCATTGGTTCACCAATTTGACCACCACGAACAGACACTCATTTATCATGTTTGATATTGTGGAATTTTATCCTTCTATATCTTTGAAGCTGCTACCAGATGCTCTGGACTTTGCCAGTTTACATACTACAGTCAGCAATTATGAACGGAACATCATATTGCACACACAAAAATCTATATTGGTGCATGCCAACTCATTTTGGGGTAAAAGATCATCAGATAATTTGTTTGACGTCACTATAGGCTCACACGATGGTGCTGAAACATGTGAATTAGTCGGCTTACTTTTATTAGGTGCAGTCTCAAAAAAGTTTAAAGCTAATATTGGACTATAACGAGATGATGGGCTAGGAGTAACAGATCTCAAACCTCAACTAGCTGAAAGATTGAAAAAGATCTCTGCACATTCTTCCAGTCACACGATCTAAAGATCACCATAGATGTTAACATCAAAACAACCAACTATTTAGAAGTCACCCTAAATCTGGTCAAAAAACAACACACACCATACTTTAAGCCCAACAACATTCGTCTGTATGTACACAAAGAGTCTAATCACCCCCCTAGCATACTAAACAACATACCAGAATCCATAAACCACAGACTTTGTGATATATCTACTAATGAGACCATTTTCAACAATGCCATCCCACAATATCAAAATGCGTTGGCTAAAGGTAGATATAATTATTAGCTCAAATACGGAAACTACACTAACAACACTAGTATGAGCATTACACCTATACAACAAAAACGAATCATCTGGTACAACCTACCTTGTAGTGGTAATGTAAAGACGAAAATCGGTTCTACATTCCTCAAGCTAATAAAAGATGTATTCCACAGCAAACACCCACTGCACAAAATATTTAACAAGAACACACTCAAACTCAGCTACAGTTGCTGCCCTAACTTGGAACAAACCATTACTGCCCACAACAAAAGTGTTACTAATTGTAACACTGCCCCTACATCACAGGCAGGCTGTAACTGTAGAAATGTAGAGATGTGCCCGCTTTCAGGAGAATGCACAACCCCAAACATCGTGTACCAGACTAATGTATTCGTTGCATCAAACGATACTGTTGAAACATACTATGAAGCATACCGATTATGCTTCATAGATCTTATTTATTTTTAGTCTAACACCTGACGAGTGCAGTTTACTGTACGAAACTATATAGTCGTGTGAGATTTTTTAAATAAAAAAATATATATGTATCATTAACAATCTGAACACACTACATTATATATAAATATATATATATATATATATATATATATATATATATATATATATATATATATATATATATATATATATATATAGATATATATATATAGATATAGATATGAAATATATATAGATATATATATATGTAGATATATAGATATATATATGTAGATATATATATATATATATATACATTTTTTAAACATAATAACTGTTATAATACAAATATGTGCTCAGATCTGCATTATACAAGAGAGTGTACATCCTCTACATATCACATAATTATACCAAATATCAACTTAGAAGTTAACTAGCGTACTGTGATTCTGACTGGCTACCATAACTATATACTCATTCAGTGATTGTTCCAGTTAAAAATATGGCGCTATGGTTTAGGCATGCAGAAATTTACAAAACTTCATGCTGGTGTGTTATAACATGGTGCCTTGAAAGACATCTTATCACTTCTCAATATTAGAAAACATTATTTGAGATTGAACATGAAATACAGAGCCAGTCTCCAAACCATCCACACTCGTCTACTAAACAATCGTCAACAGAATCCACTGACTTGCTCAATAACCCTAGATCTAAAGGTGTTATATGTCCTAGTCTGGTAACACTAGTCCAACAGCTGCTAACTTTTGAAAGTTCACATAAATTAGCATCAAGTCTAGTCTGAATGTATATGCCCTTACTAAAGCAGCTTCTAGCATAGCGCCAAGGTAGAGAGAGAACAGGGTAGTAACTAAGACACAGCCCTGCTTGGCACTATTTTGTACTAGAAACCTGTCAGATGACACTTGTGCTTGCACTACCTGAGCCTGCATGCCATTATGTAGTGATCGAATCAAATTAACTGTTTTAGACGTGCACCCTAGCTTCTTCAATACAAACCAAGGTCCATCTCTTGATACAGTGTCAAAAACCTTTGTAAAATGAATAAATACTTTATACAGAGGCAATTTTGGACTTGGCATTTATTCTGAACTTGATGGAGACTGATCCCCTTATCAATAGTACTGTGACCTTCTCAAAAACCGCATTGAGTTTCTGGCAGAACTTCAGCAGCTATGTTTAGACTCAAGCGATTCAGCAACATACGGGCCATGATCTTCCCTGCAATTGACAAAAGCAAAATTCTACAATAGTTCCCAGAGTCTTTACGATCTCCCTTTTTTGAAGATTGGCGTGATGTTGACATCTTTTCAATCTTGTGAAACTTGTTCTTTTCCCAAATGTCTTTAATCAAACAGTGATAGTTTTAACTTCTCACCTCTATATTTCCACACCTGCGTCATGGGGCGAATTGTTGACGACTAAACTGGCACACCATCTTCTACTGGGATAAAAAGAAATCGATAAAAATAGATGACAAATTTTCTAAGTTGGACATCAAAGTCAAGGATATGTCTGTTTTAGAAGAAATATGTTTCTTTGTTGATATGGCGCCAAAGAAATTAAGAGTAGAAAAGAGCCGCAGTTGGAAGGTCAGTGGAACTACACTAATAACTGCACTACAATACAGTGCTAACTACAATACAGTACTAACTACACTACAATACAGTACTGACTACGCTACAATACAGTACCTACTAACTGCACTACAATACAGTGCTAACTACAATACAGTACTAACTACACTACAATACAGTACTGACTACGCTACAATACAGTACCTACTAACTGCACTACAATACAGTGCTAACTACAATACAGTACTAACTACACTACAATACAGTACTGACTACGCTACAATACAGTACCTACTAACTACACTACAATACAGTACTAACTACAGTACAATACAGTACTAACTACAGTACAATACACTACTAACTACACTACAGTACTAACTACAGTACAATACACTACTAACTACACTACAGTATTAACTACACTACAATACATTACTAACTACACTACAATGCAGTACTAACTACAGTACAATACACTACTAACTACACTCCAGTATTAACTACACTACAATACACTACTAACTACAGTACAATACACTACTAACTACACTACAGTATTAACTACACTACAATACACTACTAACTACACTACAATACTAACAGCACTACAATGCAACCTCTTCTGCGTGTTCCCATTCTAATAACAATGTAATCTCTCTTTATGATGTTTTTAATAGATGTAAAGAAATCTTCAGTCAACTTAGCCTTTGCTCTAACATCAGATAGTGCATTAGAACCATGCGGTTGTAAAGGTGATGATGAGGTTTATTCCCTTTAGCTACTGTATAGTTGCTACTCAAGATCTTACAGCATCATGTGGAGATTCATTACATGTACAAACTTCATTTCTAACTATTCTCTCAGTTTCAAAAATACTTCTATTTAGCAATCACCTTTAGCAGCAGATTAATCATTACTGCTACTATTTGTATAGCTATTTATAAATATTATAATAACTTAATTGGTGGCTTGTGATGGCAGCACTCAATACAATCATAATATAATATAATAATTATACAATATGTAGATGACTAATTTTATAAATTCGCATTCGAACTATCTTGAGCATGCTCCCCTCCACCCTATGTCTTTGTTATTTAAAGTCATAGGTTTTTATTGTTTTCACAGTACAGAAATATAGCATTGTAAATATTTTTTTAAAAATAATTTATTTTACAAATATGACCACACAGAAAAAGTACATATTACCATTGAAGACATTATGTGCCAGTCTATGTGATCAGTATTGGTAACTCTGCTTGTTTTGATCTGTGTGCAAATAAAATACAGATATTTGGAATTTTTTATATTTATCTTTTTACTTTTTAAAAAAATTGTGTTTTGAGTGCTATTAGTGAATTTTCTCAACTATTCTACTTCTATATAAAAATAAGGTATAATATTCAATGCACTATAAAACTAAATTAAATGCTGGGATAGGCTTAAACTGTAAAATAACAGTAGCTACTCCTATAAGTTTTGTAGTAACTTGACAATGACTTGGCCACATTGTCTTTGCCACATTGTCTTTGCCATCTCATACCGTATGTCTAAATTTGTGTATTTTGCTAGTTGATTTATTCGATGTTTGAAAATGTTTCCTTACAATTCCTCATGAAGCGGATCCTCTAGAGCTAAATAGACTTTATTATCAAGACTTTTGCAACCATCTTCATAATATTCTTTGCCATTTATCTCTGTTGACTTTCTACCTGACAGCATATCATTAACATAGGTTTCAATTTTTGAACCTTGTTTGTCGCTGGAGTAGCCTGCTTTAAGTAAACTGTCGTAAGCACAGTCTCGAACATGTTCTCTCTCTAACGGTAGAAATGGTACGTAGGCACTAATTAGTGCTGATTTCATTATAGAAGAACCTTTAAAACCACCTGAAAAAAAAAGAAATATTTATTTGGTAGTATGAAAATAGACCATATAAAACTCAGCCAATCAAAGAGTTGTAACACTTGAATACCTCACCATTACAGCTTATATAAAATTCTGCTAGTTCAAGTACAAAAGACATGCTTTCTAAAAAATACTTGTACAACTTTTGCTTTGTGCGTTATTTGATTTCATATCTCAAGTGTAGAACAATGAGTTCATTTTTTTAAATTTCTAAATTTAAAGGCATGAAAATTGAAATTAAAAATTACATGTTTGAAAATGTTTTTTGAAAAATCGGTAATACTACTCCAGCCATTGCTGGAATAAAAGCCTGGCCTCACAAGAAAATTTGGGGGAACTCAAACGAAATCGTCTTCGTTGGGTGCACAAAGCGATGACGATGGACGAAAAATCACAATCAATGATAAGCACCATTTGATTGGTCAATAGAATTTTAGCAACAGTACTTATTTCATTTCTACCACGTTTCTTTATTTGGCAATTTTCTGCTGTTTTTATCTTGTGCAAGACTCATTCACAGACTATGTATTATATGTTTCGTCCTACGAGTGTGTGGCTGGTCATAACGAAAATCGTCACTAATTGATTTCGTGTGATTCTCACGATTGCGAGGCCAGGCCTTTACACACAATACATTTTGCTTTGTTATTATGACATTAGTGAGTTAAGATAGCAGTTGGGTGATGATGTAACACTAAAAAACTTGGTGGGCTACACAACTCAATAGGTCTGTTAAGTAATACACACACCTATTTACAGTTAGGAAAAATACTATCTGTGACAGCCGATAATGGTTACTGTATCAGCTGATGATTGTTGCTGCGTCAGCACGGATGCTGTTTGGCACGGATGCCTATGTATTGTGATTCACTTAATGAAGGGTGAATGAATGGATGACACAGATGCAGGCCACAAGTCAATTTTTGTTTATTGCCAACAGTATATTTTCTAAGTTAGACTTCATTCATACTCATACTCATACTCGTACTTTACTTTACTTGTACTTGTACTTGTACTTGTACTTGTACTTGTACTTGTACTTGTACTTGTACTTGTACTTGTACTTGTACTTGTACTTGTACTTGTACTTGTACTTGTACTTGTACTTGTACTTGTACTTGTACTTGTACTTTACTTTACTGTAACAATTATTTTGACAATTAAGTATAGATTGCCTGCATCTTTAGCAGGAGGAAAACTGAGCCACACTGACTCATCGACCAAAAACTGTCAGTAAAAAGCTATCACGAAAGCTTTCACAAATAGCTTTCGTTACACAATGATTTTTGGAAAGCTACCAAAAAGCCACTGCAACACTATCTAGCTATTATTAGGAGCTATTAGTTTGAATTATAAATGAAAGATTTTAGGTTTTGTTTTCAACTATGAGAATTTATATAAAAATGTTTATGAAGGTACGCTATAATCATTTGAGTCACAAGCTAATACATTTTCAGGTGTGAACATTTAAGTTGCAACTTCGAACCATCTAAATTTAGAAATACTAAAAAACGAATTCTATGCTCTGCATTTAAAATATGAAATTAAATTGCATACATAACAAAAGTTGCACAAGTATTTTTTAAAGCATGTCTTTTGCATTTGAGCTTGCAGAATTTTACATGAGTTAAAATGATGAGATATCTAAGTGGTGCAATCTGATGATTGACTAAGTTTTACATGGTCTAGGGGTAATATGATTAGCGGTGGTATAAACATTGTTATTGTAAGTATATTAGTAGTAAAATGTAGTAATAGTATATATTATATAGGTAGTATAAATAGGGGTAGTATGAGTAGTGTAAGAATAAATATTGGTAGTATAAATAGTGATAGTGCTTTTATATAAAAATTTTTATAATTGCAACATTAAACAAAAATACTTTATTTTATCAGAATAAAAGAATCAAAGAACGGCAAAGCAGCTACCTTCATTTTTTCCTTCCAGAGCTTTCAAATCTTCCTCAAAGTGTGACAGTAATAGATTTGTTCGAGGGAGGTTGGATTCGGCCCATGTATATTTTATTCGCTCACCACCACCATTGCTGCTTGCACAAATGAGTATAATAGGAATAATATAGTTCTTTGTGCAGGATATGTTATAGTCAGTCAGCTATTGTAAAAGGGAGTAACCAAGTTTATTTAGTTGAATACCAGAAAAGGCTGAAGCCGTGTTTTTGCTTCCACAACCTATCAATTTCAAGCTTGTAACATAGATGAAACACTTATTTAATTATTAATATTGCACACAAAAAGTAGTAAATTAGTAAACTAGCAACTAACAACAACTGTTAATACCAAACAACAAACAATATTGAAATCAAAGTTTCAGTCAAATTAAAATTACAACAAATACAAAGCACAAAAGATTGCTTCTGTGGCTTGTCTGGCATATCCTATTTGCCAAAGAAATATGCAGACATAGGCTAGTGTGAGACTAAAATAGCATTTGAATAATATACAGAATGTAAAACAGCGAAATGCATCTACACATGCATATTTTGCATCATCTCATATTTTACATTATCTCAAGTAAATATATAAAATATTTGTTTTTGGTTTAGCATGTACAAGCCTTTGGGAATTTCTCCACTCTAAACATACCTTAAGAAAAAGAATATAGACTTGCTATAGTCTACTCCATCTTTTCGGACACCACTTGAATCCAAGAAAGATCTTAAAACATTGAGCAGCCCATCAGGCATCAAATGAACTTCATTGAATACAAACATCTGATAGGGACACTCAGTGACATTAGTAGTTATCCACTCTTTAATCTGCTCCTATAAAAATATACATAATATTTATTCTGCCCTAGCGTATTATGCATGATTGACTAACTGCGCTGAAGCCGTCATCTCTTTAAAATGTCATTTTGAAAGGTCACATGCACTTTGCAAGCCGAAAAAAACGACCAAGTTGATGATGGATGTTCAAATTTTGGTTAACTTTTAAACAGCTTATTGCAAATAGGGGAAGGTTGAATTTAGATTATTTAGAACAACGAAAAATCTATTTTAATGTCGGTGCAATAATAGTTTTGCCTAAGTCGTTTAATAATTTTACTTTCTTTTACTAAACTATTACCATTTAGGCTGACTTAAATCGTTTTATTGTAATAGATTTTGGGGTTATTTTTCTTTATGTATATATTTTTAGAATGCTTTTATTGTTATTTATAATTGATTTGGAGTTATTTTTCTTTTAAATATATATATCTTCAGAATATTTTACCTTTTCTGATGTGAATCAGATTTCGGCTGAGGTTTAGGCACCCCGAACCTTGAGGTGTCAGATTTGGAGGCCCTAAAGTTTAGGGTGTCATATTCAGCCCAAAGCTTGAATGAAATGTTCTCAAATCGGGGTGCCCAGGTTTTAGGTTATAAAAGGGCGAGCTCGCCAGCATAAATTTATTCAACTGTTGGAGCTCGGAGAAAACACTGCCTACATACAGACGATTATGCTTTTTTTTTGGAAGCATACTAATGAAGATACTTTACACCTGGAATTGCCTGCTTTTTTTCCAAAAATTTATGTTCATTGGCTAATATTCTACATACCCACTATTTATCACTTTATTACATTGCCTGTAAAGTCAAAGAGACTTCTAAGATATTTTTATATATAAACTCACAATTGTAAGATGCTTTGTTTTGAATGGGGAAAAATCAAGATCTAGTAATGTTTTACTATAAACAGATTTTCTTTATGTAAATGCTAAGTTTTGTCTGTTGGAGTATGTTTTAGAATATTCTCAAATTTTGACAGTGTCAGAATTCTAGAGTATAAAAGAAGCCGAGTTTCCAGTGTTGAATCAGTCTACAGCTAGAGCTCGCCAGATACAGACCTACTTTGAATATTGCTACCTACAATAAAAATACTCTTACACATACAAGACACTCTCTCTGCTTTTTTATTATTACAAGGAGTTGTGTTCTCTACTTAATTATTAAAAGTCAACCAAATTACTTCACTAGTGGCAGCAGTGGGATTTTGGAATAATTAGGTAGCCTTAGATAGAGAGGCAGGAAGGTAGGATGGCCAGTGCAGGGGAAGCACGGTCAAAAGAAGAAGCCGTCTGAATGGAAATGTTGGTTAGGACTCTCTGAAAAGTAGAAGGGACTAGACAGGCGCCATCTGGAGACAGGTATCGCCTCAAGCCCCCCAACTTTTGGAAAGGATGGAGACGTCGAGCAGTTCATCCGGGAGTTTGGGGATGTAGCTACCATCGCTGAATGGTCGGCACCGGTGCGACTTCTCAAACTCCGAACCTGCTTAACAGATCAGGCCAACTGTTTTGGGGAAGGTAGGTGTCTTTAAATGCCCAAAGCCAACAGTAACGTCCGCCAACTGTTGGCCCAAGGTCAACCTTATCTAGATGAAGGTCCAGACAAAGCCTAGGAGGACCACCATAGAACCCATCGACACTGAGTAGCAGGCACCTCGGAGATTTCAAAGGTAGAGAGGCTTACCTGAGCCTCCTGCCTGGTCACTCGGCATCTGGATGGAGTCTCTTGACTCAGGGTGGCAGCCAACCTGAATATTTCAGATACCGCAAAGTCTACCTGAAGCTTCTGTCTGGCCACTCAGCAACCTGATTACCCAATGAAGTTGTGGAGGGGGAATCAGCTTACTGGCAAGAGTTTCCCAAACTACTCTCCAAGCTTTGAAAAACCCCAATGTTGTGAAGACAAAGAAGAGGGTCACCTTGAGGGCCCAAGAAGTGTCTTCCCCTGAGACAGACCGCTCCAGGAGCAATCAGCTGTATGGAAGCAGCTACTTCATACCTGGAAAGATTGCAAGTAAAGGCTTGGCCACACACTTGTGAGAGTCACACAAAATCATCTATTTGACATGAAAACACAAATGTACGATCAAATTTGAGGAAATTCATACGGTATAAAGTTCGCTGTGTGCATCCACTGAAGACAATGGACAAAAAATCAAAATTAACGAGAAGCGTTATTTGATCGGTTGATAGAATTTTAGCAACAGTGATTATTTCATTTCTACCATGTTTCTGTGTCTGGCAATTTTCTGCTGTTTGTATCTCGTGAAAAACCTATTCACTAACTATTTATTATGTTTCTCCTCCGACAAGCATGTGGCTGGTCATAATGAAAGGATAACTTATGAAAATATTCACATGAAACTTTTCTGATTCTCATGAGTGTGTGGCTAGGCCTTAAAACTGCCACTTTTCTGCTGAAGACTGGGTGTACTACAAACCTGTTGAGTCGCCGTTTCTTCGACACTTTTGATACGCGGGAGCAGGTGAGCCTCGAGCCGTATGAAGGTGCGTATGGTACGCTGGCGGACGAACTGTGCATTCTTTACTATGTCATTATTGCACTACCTGGACAAGTCCATGATCAGGTGGTCCCTGAGACTTTCATTGTCAGCCACCTGAAGGAAGTTGCCATCCTGGGCATGTCATTCCTAGAGAAACAACAGTGCCACATGGATTTCTAGAAGTCGGCGGTGGTGATGGCTGGAAAGGAAGTTGTCTGTGTCCACAAGTTTGGCAGGCCCTTGGTTGTACAAGACTGCACGGTACCAGGACAGTCTCAGGCTACCCTACGCTGCAGGTTTAACTGCAGAAGGATCGCAGAACTAGAAGTGGTAGAAAGGATGCATGGGAAGATCTAACTGGCAAACAGTCTGAATCGGCTAGACTGTCAGGGGGAACTTCTCGCGCAACGCATCAACCTTTTCACGAAGCCCATTAAGCTGCTGGCTGGTGCGTTAGTGGGAAAGTACCACTCCATTCAAGAAGAAGTGAGACCGGCACTGAAGACAGTGGCCGAAGCTTGCTGCTCTCACTAGTAATAGCAAAGGAGAGTTCTGGCTCACTGTCAAACCCAGGTGTGCAAGCCTATATGCACAGGAGAAACAAGTTCAAGTAAAATAATGTATTACCATTTAATAATAAGCAGGCATGGCAAGCTTTCTACTAGCCCAAGTAAGCATGGCAAGCATGCTTATGTTAGTAGTAAGCTCAGCCAAATGGTAATTATGGAGCGGGCATGGCATGTCTGCCTGTAGCACTATAGTTGAAACCTGAATGACTTTTCCTTAAATAACAGACTGCACGACAAAGTAAAACCATCAACGGCATCAGTTAAGAACTTATTACTAATTCTAGGAGAAAACGGTCAACTCTTATAGGTCAGAACACATTGTACCTAATTGTAAATCTGGACAGCACACCATCTAAATACAATAGTTAAACTGTAACGGTTTTTAATAAAACCACCTCGAAAGCATACAAAGTGTATATGCCTGAAAATATTTTCAGCAGTTGGTCACTAAAAACACAACTGTTTATGGCAAACTGCAAATGCAGAAGACAGTAAATACGTATCTAACGCTATTTACATGGCTTAGCTTTTATGTGTCAAGATTGGCATAGAAAAACAATTGCTCAATAAACTATGGACATTTTGTTTCTGTCAGACTGATGAAATTAATATTCTGTCTGATGTAACCAAAACAAATGCTTCAGTGTTTGCAGAGACATTAGTTTCAAATTGTATTTTAATTTGAATGCCTGCAATACCCTAGTTTCACCTTTCATTTCACTTCCTTATACTGTATCTATAAGGAATAATGGAAAAATACTTTCATAATCAGAAGGGTTAATTCTGGAAATTTTAACGAATTCATCTGTAGGTTATTGTAGTATTTGGCTGTGAACGTAGCTGCATTGCTGTATAATCTGCTGTGTTGCATTTTAGTAAAAGAGGCATTGTAATCAACGGCCAGATGTTATATAGTGTTGAACATACCGTGAATATTTTTTACTCCGATATGATCAAAAAGCGCAAAGTTACGTTTTTGATTTTCTTCTTTTTCGTCAGTGCAACTTTTTTGTACGAGTAAGTTTTTTTGCCAAGCTGTAGACAAAACACTGCACAATTTTTACTAATTTTCCTGAAAAATTAATTTTACAGCACCAGTGAAATATCTCCGCAGAAAAATATGATACCTGAACAACAAAAGCATTGTTTGAATTTTGAGAAATTTCTTGAATGGAATTTCTTTTTATTCTTTCAATAACTTTTATAGATTTTCTATAAATCAGTAATTTATACATTGAAAATGCTTTAGTTTTTCCTTAGCAGTCACCATTGCGCTGTCTGCAGACAATATTGTTGCTGAATTGCAAAGTGCTGTTGCTGAGCAAGGGCCACGCTACAAGCTCCTTGTAGAAAATTCCATGGTTCTTTGATCAGCAGTCGTGGAGCAATTTGCTTATGTTTTGGACAGCAATGAAATTGCAGAAAGAAACCACGTAACAACCAAAAGTATATTGCAGAATAGGGAGAGACATTCCTGAAAAGACAACGTTTTAGTATAATGTTACACTTTGTAAAGATGTTGATGATGGTTCTGTTCCTTCAAATATCTTATTCCAAAGCAATGTCAAAACTCGGGAGCTTGACCCAAAAAGCCAAAGTAATTTCGTGGTTAGTGATCACGTTTGGGTAAAACTGTTTCCAGCTTCTTTTATAAAACAGTGGGTGCTTGGGAAGCTTACTGGTGTCACCTCCAAACACACAGTCTGTATAAATTTATACCTGTGACAAGTGTGAGACATGGGAAAACGTCGTTATGGGAGAAGCTGAGAGCGCAACGGGTGTCGACCTGAACCTCTTCATCATAACCCAATGGGCAGGGGCAATCATGGATCAGGTATCACGTCGGCTCAACTTCCAGAAGATGTTCCAGGTTGGGGGCAACGGCAATGAGGCTCTACAACTCGATCAAGTACCTGGTGTGGCTGGTACTGAGCAGCCATAGGTTGTTGGCACATAACTGGTGAGTACTGGAGAACACTGCGCAGTAGACAACCTTGATTTGGCTGCAGAGCAGCCAACAGTTTGGCTAAAACCGCTGCAACGACTACAGTGACAGCTGGCTTATCTTGTGGACTATGGTTGTAGTTGTGCAGGGTCTGTTAGAGTTTAGTAAAAAGCTGGGTGAGATGTGGATTGTTTTCTTAAAGAGCAGATGGAAATCATTTGGGCTTTTCCGGTTGAGTGGCCATGTTGCATGCTCATGTTTCTTTTTGAATCCTGATTGCAACAGCGACAAACGCAGGAATTGAACTAACAATTATTCTTGGTTTTTATTAGTTTTTATCAGTTATTATTCATTTACTTCATTAGTTAATATTCATTTAATTTTTACTAGTATTACTCATACAATAGTTGCCTACCAGTAAAAAGGTACTGCAGGTAAGGGGATATGGGTTGAAGCCATTAGGTTCTGCTTGGCAGTTTGATAAGTCAAAGCGCGTTAGTTTTTGTGGAACAAAGCATGACAAAGGTAGCAGTTTGGAGTTTCACTCTACAGAATTACAGTGCATTTTCTATTTGTAGAGATGTGCAGTTTTGCTGTAAAATGTAATTAATTGGTCTAACTTATGCTAACCAATCAAATGCATTCTTTTACTGATTAATTCAATTTGCTGAAGGCAATTTTTCCCTGGTAAATAACCTAGTTCTATTTTAATAATCTGTTTTGCAACTATAAATGCAGCCACGTTCTCTGTTATGATTCTGTTTATACTACCGCCTTGTACAATACACATTTCTCTATTGAACAGACTTGCTAAGTATTCAATAGACTACACATTACTGTTTGCTGGAGATTAGCAATGGAAGCAATCAGAATTATAATTGCATGTTTTACTACAATATATTGTAGTTTTACACTGTGCACTGAAACTACTGAAGTGTGAATTTAATAATTAAACTAATGCTAGAGCACTATCTCTTGTAATTATGAAAAAAAAAAAGACCACAAGAATTTTCCCTGAATAAGAGTGTCTTGCAGGTCAAGCCTACTGCTGCACAAGTAATTGAAAAGTATACAATAAGCAATAAGTGTAGAACTGTACGCGAGCAAAGCAAATCCAACTAAAATGTATCGCTACAATTCATCTCCTTATATAGCTAGATGCTCTCCTTTGTAAATTAAAATGAAGTTGTGTTATCACAAACTACAGACTAAGGCACGATAACTGAGTAGTTGCATGTATATAGATATTTTATTCTAATGAGTTAAACTTCGTATGATTTGCTGAATTAACAGGAAAAGCAAAATTAATTTGGTTGTGCAAATGGATATTTCACTGTTTTCACTGATATTCTACTTTATAAGACTTATAGGAAAATTGATGCTCCATGGCAACTTAAGTACTGAAATTAGTAGTCAAGTGTTAGTGCACTTTTGGCATTTTCTCTAGTCGAAACCACCGTGGCTAAGGAATTGTTTTCTATTGGTGCAAAAAAGCAAAAAATGCCATTTCTAACAAAACCTATTATATGGCCTTTTGCTTGCAATTGAACAGCTGACTGTGTTTACTAAGCCAGTGCTCTAGTAGGCTAACTAAACTATATGACTGCTACTAATCTTCTGACACTATGGTATTTTGCAAATTGAAATAGCACTAACAATTGAAAAAACACAACAGTTAAATAAATTTATGGGATATGAGTCTCAAAGCTTCAGTTTGTGAAAGTAGAATAATATATTTAACTCACAGATATGTTAAATTCAGCCATTTTGCCTTTATTTGTACATACATAAGCAATGAAGCAGAGTTTTAGCCCTTCTCGAGATCTATGGATTTCATGAGAAAGGGATCTGTGAGCTAAGGGGAGTGCACTGTATTATCTTATTGGACATCAATGCCCAATAAGGTTAAAACATGTTCACTCAATCAACATGCTTTCAAAATGTCCTGCAAGCCTTGACAAAGCTTTTTAAATCAAGCAGTGCAAGATCCTGAACAAAATGTCAACCACTGAACATTTCAGCCGCAGGCTTTAAGAAATTTAGTATTTCAAAAAGTACAATTTCTAGTAAGTATTTAGGTGAGACTGATTTACACAGAGTGTTTTATATAGTTCATTGGAAATTAGAATTTGCAGAATCACTGCTGCTAGAAATAGTTTACTGTACATTACCACAACAATAAATAAGACCATTATATGGTTTACAATATTTTCCAAAAATATAGGTTCACTTGAATTTTATTAGGCAAATGCTTGCAATTACTAGAGTTGACAAGTAAATAAATAAGTCTATTTAAACTCAATATGTCTTTCAAGAACATCTGTTACTTACCCCATAGTGATCTTTTAGATGAGATTTATCAAACTCTCTGTAGCCACTCCATTCATGGTAGTACTTGCTCTTTATGCCTAATTTGAACAAGTTCTCAGCTGTAATGTGTGTGATGTAGCTCTTGCCAATGCCAGTCAATCCATGGAATGATATTGCTAATGGGTTTTTTGATGGGTTTTTCAGGTGGCCAGGAATCATGCGTGAAGCTACGTTCGCGGCTATGTGTTGGCCATGCAGTCTTTTTTCTAAGTCCTTGGCAAACCCTACAACAAATCCAAAGCCATTTAAAATGAAAAGTGCTTGCTCCGCACTCATCAAAACTTTCATCAAACTGATGCATCAGTGTGTACATAATCAAGTATTATAAAAGTAAAATTTACCAGCACAGTAATAGGCCATACTTTCATTTGCTTTAACCTTGTAGTAATTAGTAAGCAAATGAAAGCTGTGGTGTTGTGATTCCTTATTACTCTTTATTAGGTAATAGTTAGTTTGGCAAGCTATATAGCTTGCAAGTTACCAGTCCAAGGTTTGATTTTGGTGAGGACAGCTATTTTACAAAAGTACAATTACATAAATTGGGAATTGAGTTGGTGAAATCAAATCGGCAGCTGAGCTCTGTGTGGTTAAAGATGGTACTAATAGTAAACGCAGATGCTGTTATAAATTTACACGCCATTTGAAATATAGTTTTCTGGCTTGTTCAATATGTTCATGTATATGTTAAGAAATGGTAGTTTAATAAGTCATAAACCAGCATCTAGCAGCTTACTTTTAACGTTTTTGTGCCCAAGTACTGCAATGCTTTAGATAAATTCTGATAAGTTTTTTATACTTATTTTGTTATAAGATACATTTGCCAAATAACCTTAAAAGTAATCCTTTCTTGAATAATAATCAAAAATGCTGAGTAAGTCATCGTCATTTACCCAGAATTTTTTAATACAAAAATAAGTACAAGTCCCATTGATATTTTTGCCATGTTCATGAACGTGTTGAACCATTTTTGTAAAAGCTAAAAAAGATTACTCATGAATCTATCAGCTAGTAGCCTTACTCAAAGTTAGTTAGTAAACAAAATCCTCAAAACTGTTGTTTTTTATTTATTGAAATAGTTTATTAATCTAGCCTGCATTTAAAGAAAGGTTGAGCTCTGGGCATGAGTCTGTTGCTGTACAAGCAGATAAAATGGCTTACACAACTAGCAGATCACCTCGTTGGAACAACCTGCGTTCTTAAATTACCTTTAATAGATAGTTAAGTATACCTATTAGAGAGAGGTTGATCCACTTGTCGGTGTCACAAGACTCTCCTTCTTCGGCACGAGGAAAATTCCAATAGATTAGCGCCAGTGAAACAACTACAATTCCACAGATGAGCCACAAAGTTCGGCGAACCATTTTTGATCTACAGTCTACACTCCTCTAAACTGAAAGCAGCCCATGCAACCTTTCAAGAAGATGTGAACAAAATTATAACTCTCAGCCTTAAACAAGAGCTAGTTGTTAATAAGCAGCAATAATCAGTAATTGAGGTAACCTTCGTCTGATTATGACCAGGGTGATAAGCACTTTGCAGAAGAAGTGACAAAGATTAAACATACACCGGACATTACGTATATTACATTGACTTATTGTAAAAGAGTACAAAAATAGGTTTCAATTTCTATTGAAACTTTAACAATAGCATAGTAAGCCATACTCATAAAAAAATGCTTTTGCATGAAGCATGTCAAACAGTAGCAGTTGAAAATGATTTTACATTGCTCTCACAGCATGAAATGGCTTTACATTGCGCTCACTGTACGAAATGGCTTTACATTGCGCTCATTGTACGTGGCTAACTAGCTTATAATTCTCAGCTCTTTTTCAAATGTAAACATACAACCTAATATAACAGTTAGCAAATTTTAGAGTACGTAAATACTATTTTTGTAGTACATGGAGCTGTAAATTAAACAGTTCAAAATGCAGTTTGGCCATTCAGGAGTGAAGCTGGTAAAGCAAGATACTTGCTTTGATTGCTGCAAAAGCACATTTCAAGTTTGTTTCAAAAATTGGTGATTTAATTTTATCAATAAAAAAAATTGTATCAAATCAACTTTTATTCAATTCATTATTGCAAAACACTTTACATATTATTATAAATGTAGAGGCTAAAAATTTTAGCATAAGTCTTTGTAAGCTTGAATTTAAACCAACTTTGAAATAACTAGATCGAAAAGTAAGCTAATATGTATAAAATATGAAATATCATCTAAATTGCAAAAGAAAGTATCGAAACATCTACTATAAGAGGTGAAAGTATCACCCAAATATCAACACTTCACATTCAAAAAATATATTTGTTTTTGCACCAACTTACAGCCACGCTTGTAATATGTGGAGCCATTCACTTGGTAATCATTCAGTCTACTCAATATTTTCCCTACGTTTCTTTTAAACAAAAAAGCTTTTCACATTTATCTTTGGAGGGGGACGGAGCAATATTTTAAAGGCCCATTCCTCCAAAGGTCCATTAGTCCAAAAATTAGTAAATAGTTAAGGGGCATTCTCATTGAGATTACGCTATGACCAGTGAGCGGCTGCCTCAAATAGGGCTGCATCATCTATCAACATTCCATTATGGCTGCACCCAGACCAAGTACACAGCAAGCTATTCACTAGCCTGTCAACTAGCATGCTTGTAATTAATGATCTACACCTCAGTATCTTCTCATCTCTACGTGTTCACTGAAGCACGGAGTGCTTAACTCGACCCAAATGCTAAACCTCATACTCTTACTCTCATATCAAATGAAACTAACATTGTATTGTCATATAAAGTGAAATACCTTATGGCGTGTTAGTGGATCAAATTTGATATTTCATGTGTATATGTACAATCAATGGTTACAACAGTATCAAAAAGAATGTATATTGTGAAGAAATTTGTGTATTGTAGTTCTGGAGCTCTAGCAAATATGTTATTTAAAAGTTTCATCGTGTCCCTCATCTTCTATTGTCTACGTATTATTTCCACTTGTATCTATGCCAGTGATAAAAACGCTACTAGAAATTATATTTTCATAGACTGCTCCAAACTAGGTATTGAGCATCATGATATAGACTTGCATATTTAGAAATTAACTAAAGCACTTGCCATCAAGTATATAATTGACGATGACCATTTGTAGTATTTGGGGGGAACTATACCCCCCAGTACCCCCTACTAAACCCTTACAGTATATTATGGTGCAACTAATGTTTCAAGGACGACAACTTCACTAGTCATGCCGCAGTCCTGTGAGACACCACATCACTCTCTACGGTGACACCGCCGGAACATTACCTTAACCAATCAGGATCAACCTCTCATCTATAAACAATGCCTTCCGGTGCCCATAGCAGTCTAGATAATAGTTGTTAAATATAGGTTAACTTGCATGTAGCAGTTACTTCTTGTATTCTCTTTTCTTTTGTAATTTACAATGACTTTTATCGTATTTGAATAACTTACTAATACAGTTCTCTCGTTAAACTTCAACTGGTTCCGTTCTTCACATAACCTTACAGTGGATATGCAGTAATTATTCGAGTACACAATAACACCCTCAAGAGTAGTGCACAAAACTACAACACATTTCATCAATAAGTTCCTGAGTTAATGCCTCTCTGGAAGACATAGAACTGTCAAATATATAGTTCACGATCACCGTTTTATCAATGAGTACCTGAGTCAATGCTCCTCCGGAAGATATAGAACCATCAATTAATATAGAGGAGCATGGGGCAGAGAGAGCTTTTAACAACACCTTGTAAATACTTTAAATAATAAGTTATTTTAAATAATCCAACCGAGTTCTGACTTTTTTTCTCATTTTGCTTGTGCCTACTTATTATAGCCAGTAATTACACTAAATTCCACAAAGTATTTTTATGTCTGTGACATGTAATAAATAAATAAAATCAATTAATCATCAGGTGCCGGTCACACATGCACGCACGCACATGCACGCACGCACGCACGCACACACATATATGTATATCTCAATATGTGTACAGCAGCTGTTTCGGGGTTTGTCCCCTCATCAGCACAGAACAGGGTACCATGGCCAACACTTTCGCTATAGTAGAAACTTATAGTTTTACTAAAGCATGTTTAAAAGGTGTGCAAACCCAAGCCAGAGTGCTCAAGTGACTCTAGGGGTCACCTAGGAATCACGAGCCTTGCTAAATGCTAGCAGCTTAAGTTTATGACCATGGTTAAAGTGCTCGATCACTTAATGTCATTGCAGAGCATTGAATGGGAACATTATATATATATATATATATATATATATATATATATATATATATATATATATATATATATATATATATATATATATATATATATATATACATATATATATATATATATACATACATATATATATATATATATATATATATATATATATATATATATATATATATATATATATATATGTATATATATATATGTATATATATTCACGGTTTGTTTTACTACATTTGAGCAATTATAGCCTGCTCACCTAAATGACATTAAACAAAATTTTATTATCATAAGGGTGTACCAGTAAACCTCCCCAATGATGAGATAAGGTAGGTCCCTAGCTATGACAGTATAACTTATTAGTACATTGCAAGTATCTCTAACAGTAGGCTACTAGCTGGTGTTCATAAGAAACTCTCTTAATTTAATTTTGCATTAGAATGATCATTCTGTGACTGATATAAATTATGCAGATAGTGGGCAGCTACAATGTGGTTGCTGTATAGACATCAAAGCAAGATAATATTTACTCTAGTATCTATAGGTTATGCAGTGTATGTAGTGAAACTCAACATTTATTTTCCTAATAATATAAAAAAACTATTAGATTCATATTATTGTTAAAACAGCAGTTCCCGTAATCAATATATGAGCTCAAAATCCTAGGTAAGGGAAAGGTAGTGCATGAATAACTTTTTCCAATCCATTTCTTGCTAACCAAATAGGCACCTGCAAAGTAAATACTAAGCTTAGAATAAAATACAAAATAAGCACAACGTGTTGCTATAAAATTACACTTCATAGACTTTATAAATAAGAACAATGTGTAATTGATGTTTACCTAGCGTCGTCAAGGTGACAGCCTCTGATGATGTCACTTCCTGAAAAGATACCCGCCCTGCCACACATCGAAGGATTGTAGCTACAACACAGTATAATCATTATATTAGCCACATGCATCTACATATTATTAACTTGTTTAATAACTTTGCAAAGTGTAGTTACGGACTTGAAGCCCTCTGTTACCATGTTTACCGGCATACAGCATTATTAGCTTGAGGACTCCACTTACTTATCGCTGTCTGGGTGGCAACTGTAGTCTGGTTTCTTCAGTGCTGTTTGCACACATCCAGGGGCATCAGGGTGACAGCCCGGAGCGCTGCATCTAGCAAGGTCGAACCTGCATGCAACACACATTTCCTTTTGTATGACATTTCTTGGTTGAATTAAGATAGAGCCTAGCAAGTTTGATATCTATTAATTAGCCGTTTCTTTGCATTACTTTTAAAACTAGAACAGTGATTTTAGATTTTGCAATTTAAAAAAGTGAAAATTTCCATATTTTTAATTTAAAATAAGGTTGGTGACTTGGCGTATGAAAATACTAACAAGTACATAACATTATTATTGTATTTCAGCAGCAAACTCCTGTATCAGTCTTATGGAAAAAAGAGAAGATGCATTCATTTTAATATATCATAGAGTGTAGAGTCTCATCATCATTCTAAACTGACATATTCTATACATTATATCGTAATATTACGCATCAGCCCTATTAAAATGGAGAAGATAAATATTCTTTTAATCTAGAGTAGAATCTCCTCACATTGCATAATTCTCATGAAATACTGGCACAGTTTCAATTTAGACCTACTTCTCACTGTTTGGATCACAACTATAGGAGCTGCCGGTGGTCACTGCTGACTTATCTGACTGTACACAATCAGTGTCATCGGGGTGACAATCCTTTCTTCCAGTTTTACTACTTCCTTTTCCACCACATTTTGCGGAATCGTAACTGAAGGATATAAAATCGTGATGTCTTATTACCAGTTCGGAAAACACTCAGTGTGATTTTCTATAAAATTTCTTTTGCTAGGCATTGTGAAGCATCTAAAGAATGTTTTATTAATGCTGCTTGGATTGAAACAAAATGCACTTTATTTCTTGTCTAAATTTGTAAAAAATAGATAACATGTAGCAATATATAACTGTTCAAAAAGAGTGCTTCGATTTTCCCAATACTGTGGCCCATTGGTAAAACTAAAAACTTGGTTATTCTGTTGCACATATCATTACTATTACAGGTCTTAGCTATTTTAGTTAACTAATTTATGTGCTTACAATAGTCTATATTTATAAAAGGAAACTTAATTAGTATATAATATTATATAAGCAGTAGTGTTAGCAAATTTTGATAAAATAGTATGATTTCTATAATATATTTTTCTTCAACTGCAATTTTTTCAAAGCAATTTTTAGTAATAAGAACTGAATTTGAAAGATAAGAAAACTGGTAAATCTTTCAAACTTACTTGGCGCTGTCTGGATGACAGCTATAGTCAGGTTTCTTGACTTCTGTTTGAACACATCCAGGGGCATCAGGGTGACAGCCCGGCGCGCTGCATCTAGCAAGGTCGAATCTACGAGTAGGCAATTAATGAGCATGTATAATGCTAATAATCATTAGATGCAATGAAGACTATATGGTATTATAATAGCATTACTGACCATAAAATCTAAGTGAAGGAACTCTATAGTTTAGAGACAGCCATGACAAAGTAGCTTGGAATGAATAAAGGAACAGAACAATTTGCTTGCTGTACCATTCAAAAACTTTAATTTACGAACAGTTATTATACTGAGTGAAGTAAAGCCATGTGCCATTTATGCTAAACATTATAGGCCTGCAAACCTCATAGTACTTTTTTGCTGAGCTAAGCTAAGCTTATAGATTAGAAATGACTACTTTGGTCAGTAAATGTATATATTGTATGAATAACAAATGTATTAAGTTTGCTGTGGAGTTGTCTATTCGCGTGTGCTCGTGTATTGGATCGCAACTCTCGTAAACCTCTTTTATTTGGAGATTATGCTATATTATATAAAGTATATTATATATATCTCTCAATCTGTGTACAGCGGCTGTTTCGGGGTTTGACCTCTCATATATATATGAATAAGCCACAGCAACAAAGAAGGCTGATGGGCGGCGGACGCAACAACACACCGACAACACTGAGTCACCAACAGCACACAAATCTAGTTAGACAGTTGGAGATCGCCATCAACACTGGTGTCATCCACAAGCACATGCTGAATGTGCCACTCATAGAGCCAAACATTCGTGTCATACATCAGCTACTCCAGCTCTGTCAGACCTACCAGAACAGTGCGGAATCACTTGGCCAGGTGCAGCGGCGATTTGGTCACAACTCGGTGCAGGCGGAACAGGCAAACAGAAACCTGAACAGCATCAGTGCTCAGATGAAGAATCTGCAGATGCCGTATGTCAAGCAAGTTAACCACGAGATGAACAAGCAGCAGTACGTTGGTGGCCCCGGGTCGGTGTTGCGAGGATCATCTCTCTCCGACAACATGTCTGGCCTGTCACTTACCAACAACTTGTTACCAAACAATCCCGGCCCTGTCACTTCCGCCTCTTCGCAGTCCAGGCTCGGTATCTGGACGGACAAGGCGCCAGGCTCATCTAGACAAAGTGGCGTATTTGACAACAATCCCTGGTCATCAGCTGGTGGCTCAGGGGCTTGGGCTAACATGAGTCCTAGTGGCCAATACTTGGACAACCCAGAATCTCATTCTCTGAATCTTAATGTCACACAATCTAGCCACGCTACCAGCGCTGCATCTAGTTTTGACATCTCAGAGTTTGTGCCCGGAGTACCATGGCTGGGAGCCAACTCTCAGAAGGTGGAGGATGACCCCAATATTACTCCAGACAGCGTAGCCAGATCTATTTCAGTCAGCACCACTGCCTCACTCAATCCCACAGGTCGCAACAGCACAGATCTTAGCTGGGGGAGCGGCTCCAAGAGTTCCTGGCCAGGCCAGAACCTGGTATCTACATCAGGTGGTGACATGTGGAAGGCTGGCAATACCCGACCCCCTCCAGAGTTTGGCAAGAACATGAATCGTAGCATGTCTATGCCTCAAGGACCCTCAGAGAAGTCTGCCTTCAGTCCAGTTGGCTCCAGCTGGGATAACCAGCAGGCTCTGCTGTCCAGTGTGAATGTCCCTTGGCTGCTGCTGCGCACTGTTCCAGCTCTTGGGGACAAATCCCGAAACAGCTGCTGTCCACAGATTGAGATATATATATATATATATATATATATATATACATGTATATATATATATATATATAACAGTAGTGGGAAATTCTTGTTATAATCAGCTGCATGGAACCTATATTTTGACATAACGCAAATATTATGGTTTCTTAAATTGTTGTTTACTAATAACCAGCCCATAATTCTTCAGGTTGTGCCTTGAAATAGTCTGCTCACAGTAACCAATATAATGCTTATATATAACAAGATAACTTTTGTAATGTTACGAAATAGGATGTTTACAGATATTATAACTTGTAGTACAATCACACACAATCACAATGTCATTAACCTCAAATTAGCCTAACCACTAGCTGCTAGTAGTCTACCTAATGCTTCTTTAATCCTACCCCAAAATAGTAAATTGTAAAATCATACCTCTTACAACACAATAATGTTTATCAAATGGATTAGTATATAAGACAAAACCATTTTTAGTAGTTGCAATATTGTTAGAGTCATGCTGTCAGTTTGGACAGCATCAAATTTATGTAAGACTACTAAAGAGTAGCATTATTTGAAAGACTGTGCAAAGCCACAGCATTAACATAACAGTAGACTAGGAGAGAGAGAAAAGAGGTAATGAACATCTATTTACAATTATATATCGTTATTACATTTTTATGTTATAAAGTTTTTAATAATATGGGCTGTAGTTGCATGCTATGTTGAATCATTATTTCATGCTGCTATCTACAATTTATGATATACATTGCTAGTGCTTTTACATACATACTTATTATATTACGTACATTTTGTTTGCCTTATGCCTTATGTTGTATCATTATTATTTTAGTTTTTACGGTCAGTGTTTGGTCAGTATTTGGTGACTCAAATAAACTCTGATCACGTCTAAAACCCTCCCTATTCCTAGTCAGGCTGTATAAGCTAGAGTGTCACTCTAAAGCAAGAGTCATAGCAAAGAGTGTCATTCTATAGTAAAAACTCTTTCTCAAGTCCGGGAGTAAAAACTCTTACTCAAGTCCGGGAGAAAAAAGCTCCATCTCAAGTCCAACAAAAGAAGTCGACAAACGTAAGACGACCACAAAGAGAACCTCACTTCTACCCACCTCAACTATATAAACATTACTAACATTTATCAGGATTATTCTCAACTACTCTCAACTACATACAAAGGTGACCTGGAATCAGCAGATTGGTGAGAGATTACCATATAACCCGCACCTTCACATATAAGTGACATAATTATAAAGAAAATAGTTGAATTGAAAGTTATTAGAACAGTTAGGCTTGCATGCAGTTTTATTTTTTGAAGTATTGTAATTATAGAAACTCCATTTGATAGACATTGTGTCAAAGCCCCATAAAATCAATTAGGATCTCCCTGTTTCTGATTGGGCAGTTGGGTGCAATCCCTGTGCTGGCATCAGCTGTTTGTTTGCATTAGCTGTTGGCTAGTGATAGTTCTTGACAAACTAGTTCAAACTAGTTTTCCTACTGAATTTAGGTTATAAAATAGCTGTAGTAAGTAAATGCATGCTTTTCACTAACTGTCTCTATTACTAACACAGCAACAATGAATGATGACACATCCACATGTAGTAATAGCATTAGGATTAGCAGCCGAGTCAAAACCCTATCTACAAAGGGAAAACAATTAGAGGTAGAAAAAAGGTTTAAATCTGTCACAAGTGCAATTAAAAGGTTTAGAAGTAGGCATGCAGCAACAGACAATCATGATAATGAATTTTGGGATGACATACAACGAATTATGTTAGATGCAGATGCTGACTTAGCAATTCTAAAGTCATTAGCTCCAAGTCATCCTCACCTTGAGGACTTAACACAGCAAATTAACAGTATACATGAACAATGTAAGGGCGAAAGCCATTCAGTACATGCTAGCAGTAAACACACATCAAAAGCAAGCTCATTCATCTCAGCCAAGACAAAATTGCAAGTTGCACAATTAGAAATTGAAATGGAAGCCATGCAAAGACAGGCTGAGCTAGAAAGGCAGTTAGCCAATGTCCAGTTGGAATTAAGTAAAAGTAAGCTGTTAGAAAAACAGAAACAACTGAGAATAAGGCAGGAAATAATAGAGGAACATGATGTAGATGTTAGAGATGAGCTAGCAGAGTATTTAGATAATTGCCAACCAATAGTGAATCAGGAAAGCAATAGTGAAGTTATTTTTAGTAGGCCAGTAGAAGTTTTGCAAAGCAACCAACCACAGCAAATAGGCAGCATGCAAAACAATGAATCACAGCATTCTACATGCAGTAATGAATACCTGGCCACATGCTTAACAAAAGCAATACAAGCCAACAATGTGCCGAAGCCACCAATATTTAAGGGAAATCCCTTAGACTTTATAGATTGGGAATATGCCATAGAGAGTTACATCAAGGATAAAATGATAGGTGATGGTGGTAAAATGTATGTCTTGAAACAGCATGTTGATGGACCTGCTAGAGAAGCAATTAGTGGCCTATGCAGTTTACATACACTAGCAGCATACCAAAAGGCCAGAATAATTTTGAAAGAAAGATTTGGGTCAGAATTCACAGTTGCTAATGAATTTCGAAAGAAAATTAATGCTTGGCCCAAAATGAAACCACATGAACATAAGCAGATACAATCATTTTCTGACTTCCTCACACATTGCGAAATAGCAGCAAAAGATATTAAAGAGTTGGAAATTTTAAATGATTGCGAAAAGAATCTTGAGCTCATGTCCAAGCTGCCAGATAACATGATAAACAGATGGAAGCGGGAGGTAACCACACATAGGAAAAATCACAGGAGTTACCCCAGTTTTAGTCAGTTTGTAAAGTTTGTACAAACAGAAGCAGAAATCCTAAATGATCCAATCACTTCATCTTTGTCAGGTTCAAGGGTCATAGACTCACATAAGCCTCAAAAGCACAACAACAAGGGCATTAGCTTTGCTACTAGCATAGAAAAGCATTCTCCTGATGTTAAAAGTACAGAAAATCACAAAGCTAAACTATGCCTCTACTGCAATTACAGTAACCATAGCACACATGAGTGTAGAAAACTGGCTAGCATACCAGTTGATCAAAAACAACAGTTCATTACTAGTAAAAGATTATGCTTTGGTTGCTTGAGAATAGGTCACATGACAAAAGAATGCAGAAATAGAGCTACTTGTAAAATATGCCAAAAAAGGCATCCTACTGTAACACATAGAAGCAATCAGCCAGCTACACAAGCTAACAACAGTAATACCAAAGTAGAAACAGTGCAGGTAAATGAAGTAGCAAGTAGCAACAACCCAGAGCAAGTAACAGCTAACAGCAACAATACAGTGGCTAAAACAAATGGCTTGTGCTCAATGGTTGTGCCTATATACCTAGCAACTGTAGATAACCCTAATGAGGAAGTGCTAACTTATGCACTCTTAGATAGCATGTCAGATACCACATTTGTAACTAACCAAGTTGTTAGTAAGCTAAAAACAGCTACAAGCAAACCAGTTTCTCTTAAACTAACAACAATGACAGCTGACAACTTGGAAATGAAGTGTAAGGTGTACAATAACTTGACCATTAGAGGACTGAACATGCATGAGCAGATACAAGTAGGAAAGACTTACAGTAGGGACAGCATTCCAATTAACAAGCAGCACATACCCACACCAGAAATTGCCAATAGATGGCCACACCTTAAATGCATTGCAGGTGAAATACCTCAAAGTTTAGATATAGAGATAGGAATGCTTATAGGGTATGACAACTCCAGAGCTTTAGTGCCACTTGAAACTAAAATAGGCCCTGCAATCAATGATCCCTTTGCTCTGAGAACACCTCTAGGATGGTGTATTGTAGGCAATAGTGGTAAGCATGAAACAAACTCATTTCCCACATGCAATAGGGCTATGGCTCATGAGCAGAACTTGAGTTCAGATATCTTGAATGTCCTACAGCAAGATTATACTGACACAAAGTACATTGGTACTCATAAAATGTCACAGGAAGATGCCAAGTTTTTAGATAACATGCGCAACAATATTAAACAAAGAGAAGACAATTATTACAGCATGCCACTGCCGTTTAAAAATGCTAAGCCACAATTACCAAACAATAGACAATTAGCTGTGCACAGACTTGATACCCTCAAAACTAAAATGCTTAAAGACCAGAAATATCGAACAGATTACGTGGCATTCATGACAGACATAATAAACAATGGCGATGCAGAATTGGTACCTACAACTTGTGAGGCAAGCAATCATCAGTGGTACATTCCCCACTTTGGCGTGTACCATCCCAAAAAGAACAAGATTAGAGTAGTTTTTGACTGCGCAGCAAAATTTAAGAACACAAGTCTCAATGATCACTTGATACAAGGACCAGACTTTATGAACAACCTAGTAGGAGTATTGCATAGATTCAGAAAAGGGCAAATAGCTGTAATGTGTGATATACAAAAAATGTTTCACATGTTCAAAGTACATGAGTCAGATAGAGACTACCTTAGATTTCTCTGGTTTAAAGACGAGACTATGACTGACATTGTTGAGTACCGCATGACAGTTCACTTATTTGGGGCTAAATCATCTCCTGCTTGTGCGACTTACGGCTTAAGAACATTGGCTAGAGATCACGGGGACTCTGGTACTGACAGTGACAAACAGGCAGTGAACTTTATTGAAAATGACTTTTATGTAGATGACGGACTAATGAGCCTAGACTCACACGAACAAATAGTCAGTGTAATCAAGAGTGCAATTAATATATGTGCCAAGGGAAATGTAAGACTCCATAAGTTTGTATCCAATGACCAAGCAGTTCTAGCCACAATACCTGAATCTGAACATGCTGAAACAATGAAAGATTTAAACTTAAACACAGATATGCCAGTAGAACGTGTGCTAGGTGTTCATTGGTGCATAAAAAATGATGAATTTCAGTTCAAAGCTAGCATGAAAGAGAAACCACATACTAGAAGAGGCGTTTTGTCTACAATAGCCTCGGTTTTTGATCCCTTAGGGTTCCTCTCACCAGTTATTCTAATTGGAAATAACATTTTGCAAGAAATGTGCAAAGACAAAGCTGATTGGGATGATGCACTAAAACCAGAACTAGAAAACAGTTGGGTAACATGGCAAAGAGAATTAGCAGAACTGCCTCAAATAAAAATTCCAAGATGCTTGAAACCTAAAAGCCTAAGTACTATCAGACTAACAGAGCTACATCACTTTTGTGATGCCAGTAACAATGGTTTGGGTCAATGCACTTATCTGAGACTAGTTGATGTAAATGACAACATACACTGCACATTGCTTTCTGCAAAATCTAGGGTTGCATCAATAAAGCCTATAACAATGCCAAGAGCAGAGTTAATGGCAGCTGTACTATCCTCAAAAATGTCCACTGTAGTAACCACAGAATTAGCAATGCCTATAACAAATGAATATTTCTGGACTGATTCTAAAGTAGTCTTGGGCTACATACACAACACAACTAAGAAATTTCAACCATTTGTAGCAAACAGGGTACAACAAATTCTATCCAAAAGCAAAGCAGCACAATGGAATTACATCAACACAAGCATAAATCCAGCAGATATAGCATCCAGAGGTGCTAGTATCAAAAAGCTACTCAGTACAGACTGGTTCCAAGGACCAAAATTTTTATGGCAGCCAGATTTATCACATATGTTGAATACAGACAGTAACTATGAGATAGATTCCTCCGACCCAGAGGTCAAATTATGTTTACAAACCAACACAGAGCCTCAATCTAAGTGCTCATTAGAGCAACACCTAAGCAGATTCTCAGACCTAAAAAATGCTATCAAAGCAGTAAGTGCAGCCAAAAGATTGGTAAAGCATAAAGGTAGCATAACTCCCAGACTCACAATTGATGACTTGACAGATGCTAAACATCTAATAATGCAGTGGGTACAAAAAGAGTCATTTTCAGATGAATATTGCAGGCTAAGTAAAGACAAATGTGTAAGTAAAGATAGTAAACTAGCAAAGCTAGATCCATTTCTAGACAAACATGGCTTGATACGTGTAGGAGGACGACTCCGAGATTCACAGTTGAACTATAATGAAAAGCACCCAGTAATGTTACCAAGCAACTCACATGTAACCAAACTTGTGATTAAACAGTGCCATGAGAAGGTTGCACATCAAGGAAAGAATTTGACAATTAGTGAAATTAAGTCTACAGGCTATTACATTATAGGAATCTCAAGAGTAGTAAGCTCTTACATTCACCAATGCATAACATGTAGAAAACAAAGACATGCTCCAATGACCCAAAAGATGGCAGACTTGCCAGTAGAAAGAGTTGAACCAGCTCCACCATTTACCTATGTAGGATGTGACGTGTTTGGACCATTTATTGTAAAGGATAGGAGAGCAGAATTAAAGAAATACGGTCTAATATTTACATGCATGGCCTCACGGGCAATTCACTTAGAAATATTAGATGACATGACTACAGATGCTTTCATAAATGCACTGCGGTGCCTCATTGCTATTAGGGGACCTATCAGACAACTTAGATCAGACTGTGGCACAAATTTTGTTGGCGCATTTAAAGAACTCAAGTCAAACCAAACAAGAATCCAGTCTTTTGCAAGGGAAAACGATTTAGACTTTGTTACAAATGTACCGAGTGCCAGCCATATGGGTGGTGTATGGGAGAGACAAATACGAAGTGTTAGAAATGTGCTAAACTCCATGTTAGATATGCATAAAACCAGGCTAGACTCAACAACATTGAGAACATTTTTTTATGAAGCAATGGCCATAGTAAATGGTAGACCTCTTAACACACTAGATGATGGTAATACACCACTAACACCAAATCAACTCTTGACAATGAAATCAAAGCATGTACCACCGCCACCAGGACAATTTGACCAAAATGATATGTACTCCAATAAAAGATGGAGACAAGTTCAAAGCCTAGCTAACTCGTTCTGGACAAAATGGAAAACACAGTATTTACACAATCTTCAGGGAAGGCAAAAGTGGCATAAGCCGCAATCAAATATTCGCAAAGGTGACATAGTACTTGTCAAAAATGAAAATACACATAGGAACGAATGGCCCATAGCTAGAGTGATAGAAACACATAAAACTAGAGATGACTTAATTCGTAAGGTAAAGGTGCAACTAGCAACTACAGAGTTGAACAGTAAAGGTGTGAGACTAGCTCCACCCACATACTTAGATAGGCCTATCCACAAATTAATTTACCTATTTACCCCATAACCTTTGCATGCATACCTATATTAGTATTTTAGCTTAGTATTTTAAATGCATAATAATATAATTGTTAATTCCCTCTAAGTGAATAGAGAGAAATTAAAGGGGGGAGTGTAATGTTACGAAATAGGATGTTTACAGATATTATAACTTGTAGTACAATCACACACAATCACAATGTCATTAACCTCAAATTAGCCTAACCACTAGCTGCTAGTAGTCTACCTAATGCTTCTTTAATCCTACCCCAAAATAGTAAATTGTAAAATCATACCTCCTACAACACAATAATGTTTATCAAATGGATTAGTATATAAGACAAAACCATTTTTAGTAGTTGCAATATTGTTAGAGTCATGCTGTCAGTTTGGACAGCATCAAATTTATGTAAGACTACTAAAGAGTAGCATTATTTGAAAGACTGTGCAAAGCCACAGCATTAACATAACAGTAGACTAGGAGAGAGAGAAAAGAGGTAATGAACATCTATTTACAATTATATATCGTTATTACATTTTTATGTTATAAAGTTTTTAATAATATGGGCTGTAGTTGCATGCTATGTTGAATCATTATTTCATGCTGCTATCTACAATTTATGATATACATTGCTAGTGCTTTTACATACATACTTATTATATTACGTACATTTTGTTTGCCTTATGCCTTATGTTGTATCATTATTATTTTAGTTTTTACGGTCAGTGTTTGGTCAGTATTTGGTGACTCAAATAAACTCTGATCACGTCTAAAACCCTCCCTATTCCTAGTCAGGCTGTATAAGCTAGAGTGTCACTCTAAAGCAAGAGTCATAGCAAAGAGTGTCATTCTATAACTTTCTTTGCCACTGAATGTACCATGAGAAGTTAAAAGGAACATGCACATTCCAAAATCATTAAAGTGTTTAACAAGTTAATCACAAACTTTTTTATTTAGAGTTTAGTCTGTGGACAACCATTATCATGTGAGCTTGCTACTCACACATATAAAGTCTACTCTGAAGAATTATCTTTTCATGTGGCAGAAGTGTGGCCAGTATATGCTGATTTAATGACATTTAACAAAAACAAAGCCTATAATAGTAGTTTATGATAGGACAACATATGTGTACACTCATAAATGCAAATAATTATGTTCATGCTAGTATTAAGGGTAACAGCCTAAGTGAAGATTTACAAGCTTAAGTTTTCAACATTATATCATGCAATGACTTGACACAACAATACATGTACTTACATGGGACTCTCTGGAACACAGCTGTATGTAGGAGAACCTGTACAATGTGTTACCATGGCAACAAGGATCAACAATTCAACAATTATTCCTGCCATGTTTGGTAAGCTTCTCAAATTAAAATATAAAGAAATAAGTTTACCATACTAGATATAATGTATGTTATATAACTAATTGGCATGATGGGAACTTGGTGTGAACTGCCATATGTTATTATAATGTAGCATACACAACTTGTTTTGTAGCGCGAGACTATGGTATTAGTAGAGTAGTAACAATATTACAAACTTAATTAATTTCAAACTTGTAACATAATTTAGAAAATAACTATTAATAGATGATATGAACTGAATTTGTCAGGGAAAAGTCCCTTAAAATAATGTGCAACTTGTATTACAAAGTGTAGTGAGGTTTTCATCTTCACCCAAAACATGTTTTTAGATTCTTCTAGTGAGCTTCAATTCAATAATTTGAAATCATAGTTTTAAGCTGTTATGGAAACAGATAGGTTAAAAATGAGTGCAACATACACTCTGCACAATTACTCAGGATGCTTATATAATAGTTTAATAGACACCATGAAATTTGATATGTGAAACGGTAAATTATAATAAGGATTGCAAGCCTGGAGAGAGAGAGAGAGAGAGAGAGAGAGAGAGAGAGAGAGAGAGAGAGAGAGAGAGAGAGAGAGAGAGAGAGAGAGAGAGAGAGAGAGAGAGAGAGAGAGAGAGCTGTATAGATCCGTGAAACATATAAGCTGCTGATGTTGGATGTATATTTTGCTAATGTCTACTAACATTTAATATTAGAACCGTTTAATAATATTATTGACATAATATTATATAGATGTGCAAAGTCTTTAGCTTGATTGGAAGCAGCGTTAGCAAATGTAAGATTTCCTCCTCCCTGTAGACAACTTACTATTATAGCTCGATTTAATAAACCTGATTGAAATAACATTTTTCATTTGAATTACTATAGAATAATGAATATATATATAATATATACAACTATATTTATATATCAATATGCAAACATGTTTATTTATCGAGGAGCAGCCGTGGTGTAAGGGTTAGAGTGTGTGCTTAGTAAACACTAAGTCATGGATTAGAGCCCTACACTTAAGGTCATTGGTGATGTTAGGAAGAGCATCCAGTCATCATTGCTGCTGTGCCCCATCTGAATAAGTTCTTAGCTCGATTTAACAAAAGCTCTTTCTATCAGGGGTTTCTCACAGGAATGTCGATTATAACCTTGTGCGAGTTTTGTATGTTTACATATCACTATATAAATATGTTTATGTATCATCATATAAAGAAATTACCATAACAATATATTTTGAACAACTATATTATAGACCATTATCATATATAGGCTACTCATATTATTGTTTATGAAAAAAAGAAGGGATATTTCAGTTAGCTTACAATTCTTATAGCTACGTTTGTTTACCGTTGTTTCTGCTATAGGGGTAACGGGAGGGGGGGGCACAACGGGCCGAATTTTGCATTTTTTGCTCTCATTTGTCTATTTTTTAAGTTACTAGTTCAATAATCTCTAGTCTTAATGCTGCATCTGTTGTCTATTACAGGTATCAGTTTGTTGTTTCTATCTCTCTTACAACTTTCAGAATAATGAAATTTTCATGACGAAAGAATTGGCCCATTGTGCCCCGGTACCGGGGTACAATGGGCCACTGGGTGGGACACAACGAATATATTGAAACTTTGCAGGTTTTGTTACATCTGATTTTTATTTATTTAATATTACAAATGAATAAACATATTCTTTCATATTTAAAGCAAAATTCATGTTTTAACTGTACAGTTTGTGCCACCACGGATAGCAGAGGAAGGCAAAATCAAACGCACATTACTCGGTTCTACGGTGCCATTATCATTACTGTTTAGAACTAAAAACATTTTTTATTTACACTTCAGAAAAACTTTTATCAGAAAAAAAACTTTAGTAACATGTGCTACAAAATTTTGAGTGGACTTTTTTCTATGAACTGTAGCTAAGGTGCATGGCTTCGGTTTATGGCTGGAGTACGGAAAGGAGAGGGGGGGGGAGCGAATAAGCAAATCACAATTTATTTTAGTCAAATACATGTATATTCCCTCAATGATATAATGTATAATGAATATTATGACTATCTACTAGTAGCAAAAGCAGAGTGTTTTGTATTATGTATAAAATAGCATAGCTTTAACCTCACCAGATGTATATATTAGGGGAGCTTCACCTTGTAGTTTTGTAGTCTTACCATGATGTCTTTGATATTTTACAAAAAGGTCAGAAATGGCTATATCTTTAGATTTTATTAACATTTCAACCAGATTTTTGGGCAAACAAACCAATAACAGTGATCAGGGTACAATAATCAGGTGGCCCATTGTGCCCTGGTCAGCGTGGCCCATTGTGCCCCGGTCAGCGTGGCCCATTGTGCCCCGTGTGGCCAAATTGAACATAAATGTGCCTCAAGGAAAATTTATTTTAGAGTTTGCTGTTATACTAGTTAGGCAATGTAGAGACAAGCAATGGCAACAATATCAGTAAAATCTAGGCTTGTTGCCTTTGAGTGTAAAAAGTTATAAAGCCTTAACGACATCTTAAAAAATTTACAAAAAGTAAGTAAAAACAGTTTTTCACTCGCCTTTTCAACATGTATGTTCCGCAAGTGTTGAAACTACAATGGCTGAATATTTATGTCAATACCTTTTTATAAAAAAAAAATCACAACTCTAAGTCAATAAGTTCTCTCACAATTTGGCCGGCTTTTCGTACCCCTATGACCGTTGTGCCCCTGTTACCCCTACTAATCAAGTTTTATGTTGTTTATCATAGTACACCAACTATTTTGTGCAACTCATTCGTATTAAAAGTGTATGATGTGGACATGGGCTGATCTTGAACTGCATGTATATTACATTATAGTATACAGAAAATATGTGCAACCAGTTTTAAAAACTCGATCTATAGAATAATTTTGATATCCCAATATTCCAAATCATTTACTACAAGCAGCACAAAGGTGGCAGTTGTACACAGAGCTTAAGTCAGCCAGAAGGTCATCTCACTCCTATAAGAAAAATTTTTCACGTTTCCTGGTCTAAAGAGAACAACTCTGACCCAGAGAGATGGTTTAATGTGACCACATTTATATTCCATTCATCCATTTGAGTATTAAAACTATTGGCAAACCAAGTCGATAGTTTTACCCAATCAGAGAGTTATTAGTTAAGTGAACAAGAACTTGATAAGTCAAACTCAGCTCTGTTATGTACTTAATGCAAGTCTTGTTTTATTACTGGTCAATAAAATACAGTGCTCCCTCCATATCTCACTAAGCTATACAATGCTCCATCCATATCTCACTAAGCTATACAGTACTCTCTCCATATCTCACTAAGCTATACAATGCTCCATCCATATCTCACTAAGCTACACAGTGCTCCCTCCATATCTCACTAAGCTATACAGTGTTCCCTCCATATCTCACTAAGCTACACAGTGCTCCCTCCATATCTCACTAAGCTATACAGTGCTCCCTCCATATCTCACTAAGCTATACAGTGCTCTCTCCATATCTCACTAAGCTATACAGTGTTCCCTCCATATCTCACTAAGCTACACAGTGCTCCCTCCATATCTCACTAAGCTATACAGTGCTCCCTCCATATCTCACTAAACTATACAGTGCTCCCTCCATATCTCACTAAGCTATACAGTACTCCCTCCATATCTCACTAAGCTATACAGTGCTCCCTCCATATCTCACTGAGCTATACAGCGCTCCCTCCATATCTCACTAAGCTATACAGTGCTCCTTCCATATCTCACTAAGCTACACAGTGCTCCCTCCATATCTCACTGAGCTGCACAGTGCTCCCTCCATATCTCACTAAGCTATACAGTGCTCCCTCCATATCTCACTAAGCTGGAGGTTCTAAAACGCGACAGAATAGGTACCAAATTTAACTCACGAATCTATTACATTGAGCCATTGTGTCCTTATACACGCATACATAAGCCACAAAATGAGATCTAACCCTTTTCTGTGAGAAATGGAACCATGAGATATGGAGAGAGCACTGTAATTCTTATTACCATGTTGAATAATAATAAAATAATAGATAAAGTTAGAACTGATTTTATAGTATAATTGCTGAGATGTTTTGTATAACAAATCTCCATTGATCAAACAAATACAATATAAAAATATGGATAAATAAATGCATAAACTGCACACAAAAGTAAACAATTTACACAGCATAAACCTGCCATGAATGGTACAGTATGCTGGAACAATGATTTTAAAACATAATAACTGCTATAATACAAGTATGTGCTCAGATCTGCATTATACAAAAGAATGTACATCCTCTACATATGACATGACGACCAGATATCAACTTAGAAGTTAACTAGTGTACTGTGATTCTGACTGGCTACCATAACTATACACTCATTCAGTGATTGTTCTAGTTAGAAATATGTTGCTATGGTTTAAGCAGCATGCAGAAACTTACATAATTTCATGTTAATGTGTTATAAAATGTTGCCTTGAAAGACATCCTATCACTTCTCAATATTAAAAACATTATTTAAGATTGAACATGAAGTACATTCACAATGCAGGAAGTATCACATGTTAAATGAGATCAATAGTCCTAGGCCCATAATGCAATATACACGAGAGTTCAGGTGCTAACGGGCACGTCCCCTGGCTTCAGAGTCTTTAAGGAGATGGCGCCCTCCTTCATGTGTATATTCTGGATGTGTCTCTTGAGAGGGGCCTGCTGGGTGGCAGCGTAGGAGCAGAACGGGCAGCGGTGAGGCCTTTCACCACTGTGAGTCCGTATATGTACAATGAGACGCTGCCGTGTCAGCGCACAGTAGCCGCATATCTGGCAGGTGTGAGTGTGTGTATAACTAGTGGAGCATATCTACAGAATATACAGTGGAGCATATCTACAGAAGATACAGTAGAGCATATCTACAGAACAGCATATCTACAGAAGATACAGTAGAGCATATCTACAGAACAGCATATCTACAGAAATAAATAAGATCATAATTCATTCAACCTTACTTAGGCAAACAGAGTGAAAGAACCTTATTTCGATGGCATAACCATAATAGTGACTTTAAAAATACTCACTTACCTTTATTGTTACATGTAATGTACTTCTATATCTCACTCACTCAGTGATATCTAGTGACATATACCTCTACATCTAGTTACATATATCTAGTAGCATGTACTTTTATATAACTATCTACCTGTGATTTCAGGTGTTGCTGGTAATCCGTTTTAGATGTAAACCTCTCGTTACATCGCCGACATCTCATCCTCTGTGACCCCATATTGGATTTCTCGTTGTTCGCTGCTGCAACATCATTCAAGTTCGAGTTGTTGTGATTTTCTTCTTTCAATCCTTGAAAAAACAGAAAATCAAACAATTGGGCATAAGCAATATCAATGCTATGACAGATAACTCCGGTCAAGACAGAATGACATGACATGACATGAGTGACAACTGAAGACAGGTGTTTCCATATCTGTCAGTTGTTTGAAGCTTTTAAAAATATTTTAAAACCTGAGTAAACAAATATCATAATTTACCAATTCTTTGAATATGACTTACATTGCAACACCAGGAAATACAAGTAGCAAAAGACAGCATTGTAAACTCACCAACATTCTTCGGTGTTTTACGTTTCTTTCTAATCTTATTTCCCGGCATGTGAGCTGAGGGAGGCGTAGCCTCAGAGCCGCTATACCCTGCTAGACCGGCTAGAGTTGACGGAGAAATTGCGGACAGGTCCGGGAATGGTAGAATGTCATTTGTCAGACAGCTCAATGATTGGTCGGCAATACAGGAGAGGTCAATGGAATCACTCAGCAATGAGCTCTCCGACAGATAATTGTTAGAAACCGGATAGTCAGAAGGGACAAACGTGTGTTGTGAAGTCGACACGAAGGGCCCACAACCCCCTCCAGCTTCTGTGTCCTTCGGCTCACTAGACACGAGGGAGTTGTCTACATTATACGGGGTGGAAGTGAAGAGATCAGCTTCAGAGACAGACTGGCTCACATGTGTGGACTGGCCAGCGACCGTCTCCACATCATTGTTTACACGAGGTGCTGAGGCTACACTCGGTGCCGATACTGTTAACTCACTACCTGTACTATGTGGAGGTGGCGTCTGCACAGAGGTGCTGACTAGCAAGTTCTCCAGCAGAGGTAGACTGGAGCTGGCAGCTTCTACAGCCGGCTGCTCTCCACCAGAGTTCACGCTGACTTCAGAGGTCGGAAGTTCAAGGTTACTCGCTGGGAGATGAGAAACTGCTTTACCGGCGGAAGACCACGGGATATATCTTGGGACAGTGCTCTTTCTCTTGCGTGGTTTGACGCTGTCATGTATGGCAGGAAGTATGTGGCGCGGCAGCAGTGATACAGTGTTACTCCGCACTGTCTCGGCCACCTAGCAATACAACATGTATGATAATAATGATAATACAAAGTATGGATGAAACTTGGCATATTCATTGCAACCAGGTATTCCTCTGAAATGCATGGACACACTGCTGACATAGCAAAACTTGTACACATATACTTTAAACTGTTTAAACAACCATTAGTTGCACTCAACTAAAATAATTTCTTTCCTCGTGGATATGGGGCGTGTTATACACCCACCTGCAATCCATTTATTACAATTTATTTTAATTGGCCCGTTGAAAATAAATATTTGGAATAATTTTCACTTTTCTATTGTCATAATAAAAAACTTTAAAATCACTGTTGTTTATGTTACACTGTATCACCGGAAAGTGACTAGAAAGTGACTGGCAGAAGGTTAGAGCTACCACCTTTAAATAAGTAACATTTTATCAACAAAACATTCCCTGTCCTCTTATATACATGTATACCCTGAGTTACTATATTCATGCCTTACAGAAGGATGACTAATAATTATTTGCTGCCAACAAACCGCTGCTTGGATAGTCAGAGCTACATTCACTCATGTTGTTTTATCCAGTTATAATGATTGAGCATTGTTTTGAAAATTAGCACCACATTAAGTAATAGTAATACTAGCATATATTTGAAGGCTCAAGCTATGCAAATCTCAGTTGTGAGACCATTACTCCAAACAATACAAATCTATTAATAATCATAGCAGGTACAAACTGCAAAAACAAAACTTTCATGAGATGGTTTAGCTACGAAGAGTTGTCTTTTCTTGGAGAATTAGTGACGTTAAAGTCGGTTTTAAAATAACAATAATACTTTTGGTGATATGGAAAGTCTGTTTACAACTATTATAAAACATCAACATTAAACACTGGCAGCTATTTTAAAACTTTTAAAAATAAGAAGAAAAACCTGTTCAATTATTCACAACTCATTGCCAATAGTTTACTTTAGTAATTGCTGGTGTTCAAATCCTGGAACAGACAACTCCAAATAAAACTAAGAACTAAATTTAATGAGTTTAATACTTGAATGACTTTATTAAGAGATGGGGTCAGTTGTGAGACATGTAATTGATGATGTCGGGAAGAGCATGCAGCATCATTAAATGGGGTAAAACAAACCGACAAAGGGTTCGGCCATAAACAAGAGTGAATTTATTTGTAGCGATTTAGAATCAATAGGGTTTCATTAAAAATACTTTTTAATTGACCAAAGCAAAATGTGTATAAAATAACATTATGATTATGTCCAAATTGGAACAACACCAGCAGTTTGATATTAAATTCATGTATCCCGTGTGTTTTTCTGATGATTTAGTCAAAATATTGAAACACAGCTTGTAAAGCAACCCTATTTCACTCTCTCCACTCTCCCTTCAACTGCACATTGAAAAAATAAAAAGCCCACAGTTAATGTCATAGCCCCAGCAAACATACCCTCTTAGAACAAAGGGAGTGCAACTTCTTCCTCGGCTCTCTAGTGGGAAAGGAAAGATGCTTTCTCAACAATTTATCCAGATTGTTAGACTTAGTCGTTTGATTGGTGACCTGATTGACGGGCATTTGGGAGATGTCAGGTACCAGCCCTTAAATTAGAGAATACCACAGTGCGGGTTGATTGGGAGTTGTAATGTAAAAAAATCTGACAGACAATTAATTTAAGGGATACTTAATAACTAAGCTGAAATAAACACGTGCACTTGCCAGCAGTCTTAGTTAACATAAACATTTGAGTTTATTAGTTTCGATTAATAAACCAACAATTACCAACATTCATACCTGAAGGTTGTGGTTTGACAGCAACTACAGATATGTCAGCCTGTGACTCTGTCATACTTTGCCTTCTTTCCCTGAATGAAAAAAAGTGAATGATAACTTTTACTACTCAGAGTTGCTGGCTTATAATATGCTCTAAGTGAAGCTTATGATTCTAAAAAAACTCCAATGGGCAATATTCTTCTATTTTGATGTATTTACTAATATTTCGTCTTTATCTGTATCAGTATTTGCTTCAGCTTACTAATTAAATATGAGTGATGCAATGATAACATGCCTGTCACTAATGGTGATGGGGAGAACTGGGAAATGGCCAGTTGCTGGTTCCCCGGACGGTGTATTTGGTCTGAGAAACATACTCTGTAATGTACTCGTCATACAGATGTCACCGTCTCCCTCTCCTCCCTCATCCTGTCACATAACAATACACTTTACAGACCTGCCTTACAGACCTGCCTTACAGACCCCAAGTCATTATTCCCTCCTACACATTCATTTGAAGATATCTATCAGACTTTCAAAGAATACAACAGCCTATACAAATACTATTCGCATAAGTTTCATCACTTCTGAGTCAAAGAATTCTGGGTAATATTTAGCTGAACCAACCTTTGTAACAGCAGCGACAAGTGCTTTTTTCAGCATTTCTACTTTGAGAAAAGCACTCACAATCTGTTTAGAATTGAAAGTGATAACAGCAGTAATGAGTAGTTTCATGTCTGCAACTGAGATAGTCTTGTCTAACGCTGATTGCGCAGGCAGCACCGCTTCATCTGCGCAATCTTCCATTTCACCTGCGAGAAATGATAATGTTTGCTAAAAGAAGGTGGTGGATAACTTTCTCTTTTCCAGTAGTTATTGCTTACATGTAAAACTGTAGTCATTTTATAAACTGTCATTCTTCTTAAACTCATTCAATTGTAAACAAAGAAGGGCCTTGCAACCTTTTAGAGCCCTTTTCTTTTATGTTCAGCATGACTTAACTATGGTTATTTATGCATTTTTCAGGTGATTAAGTTTGAATAGTGAATCAGTTGGCTATGGTTATAATTATGACATGATACACCAGTCAACATTAGGACGACACAGTATTGCTTCTACAGCACTAATTCTCCTTTAATAGTCAGTTACTTATTAGAAAAGTAAATAAAATATACAAATTGGTATAAACTTCTATTTTATATTCTACTTGAGTTTTAATGGTGGGCTTGTTTTAATTTTAGCAATAATACTAATTTGAATAACTGATAAATAGAACTGGTAATTAAACTTATTAACTACTCAACGTAGAGTACTTATAGCTTGTTTATTTTCATGTTACCAAACATGATTTTCATATAATGAATTTTAAAAGTTTTTGAAACGCCTTGTCCATGAAAAGTTTGCATTTTCTGCAATGAGTGAATTTGTTTTCTTCATGTTACTAGAACTACTATTGCTTTATTTTATATTTCAACAACACGATATTTTATTCTACAAACCAACTTATTTTGCTTGATTGACTTAGTAGCTATCTTATATTACCTAACCAAGCATCATTTATATATGAATAATGCGTTTATTATATATTTTTTCTCGTTTTTATTCAATAGAGTTAATAGCCAAAACCACTTTTTTAACCATCAACTACTCTTGCAACTATTATTAAACGTTTCTGCTACCTAGTACTTTTTTGTATTAACTGAGAGCTTGAGGCAGACTTGAACAACATAGGAGGTTGAATTTGTCCAAAATATTAGTATCATTCAACATTTCATAATGCATTCATGGGACAAGTTTACCCCCCTGAATTTGTTTTTGCATAATGAATAAGGTACAACATATACAATTTTTTGTTCGTAAAAGTAGAAATTTGAGAGACAAATATCATCATTATGAACTAAATACTATGTGGGGTTCAGCACTTGACATTGAAAGGCAGCTGATTCTTGTAGCTGAGAATGCTCAAAGTTATTTATTAAATGCATATTGATACTTGTCAGTTTGTAAAAATATACGAAAAAAACTGTATTGAAAAGGGTGCTAAACTTCAATGAAAGTTTGCCAAAAATAAACACATTACCCATTTTTCTGGTTAAAAATCAGAATGAATGAATGAATGAATGTGCTTTGGAATTTTGTAAAAAGGTTGATGTCAAAGAGATTTTCATGCAGTAAAAACTTTGGTTTTTACTGCAGTTGTCACATTGCTTATATTGTCACTATTACTATTACTGTGGCACTGAATTACATTAATTTTAATAAAATAAAAATATTATTATACATAAATTATCTATAATTATAATAATAAATAGCATTAATTATAATTATTGATTAAAATAAATAGCTATAGCTAAGGACCTATTTAGATGGGGCACCGGAGCAATTATGACTAGAAGTGGATGTTCTGCCTAACATTACCTAATGGTAATAGTAATAGTTATACTTATACTTATAGTAATTCACAATTGTGATAGTGATACTAACACCAAGTGGTAATATTAATAAAAATACTAAAAATTGATAGAGAATCTAATACTAATGGCAATACTAATACTAATAGCAATACTATGTTAAACAATGAATTATTATTATAATTTAATTATTTATTAATTATTAATGTTGATATTATACTAATACTAATAGTAATACTAATAGTGTAATACTAATAGTAATAGTAATACTAATAGTTACTGTTAGTTTTACAATAACTCAATAAGTATTAGTATAACATCTGTACGTACACGACTAAAAATGAACGTACGTGTAACACTAATACTAATAGTAATATTAATACTAATACTTAATAGTAATACTAATAGTAATACTATTACTAATACTAATAGTGCTATGATTAGATTTACACTTAGTGTCACGCCGCAGTCACTACCACTATCAGAATGATAAAATCATAAGTAAAAGTTCAACTTCAAGTTGAAGTTAACCTTTATTTAATAAACTAAAAGTAAAATTAAAACTAAACGTTTTAGTTAAAGTTAATATTAATATTATTCTTAGCGTATCAATTAAACAATACCATGAACTGCTTGTGAATAAAACTAAAAATGTATTTTAATTAAATTTATATTAAATTATTCGTTTATAACAACAGTTTACTTGTTTATTTGAGTTTGTTAGTCAAGAATTGTTAGGCTAGAGAATGAGATACTGATATTTATAATGATAGTAGGATACTTATACTGATTGTCATTGTATAAATAATGGTATACAAAGAAATTGTTCTATGAGCAGCTCCAAATTGGGTGTGACTGAGTGCAGTAGTTTGGAGTGCTCGAGTTTTACGGTAGGCCCCCAATTTCAACTTAAGAACTTTAAACTACTGCACTCAGTCATCCCCAACTTGAAGCTGTTTATAGAACAATTCAGTATCAAGTAGTATCTTTTTTGACCTTGAACTTGTGTAAGTGCCCAAAACACAATCTACGTTACTTTAAACAATTGTCCGCGGAATGCATCTGCGAAGCCACTAGTTTCCGGTTTATGGGCATGAGAGAAGAAAATGTTTTCATTGACTTTGAGTGCATCATAGATTGATAGTGATAGAGGTAGTCCACCCAAGAGTAGACGTTTCTCCATTCGTAACCACTGCGCTCACATCTATGTTCATATTATCCTAACAAAGTAAGCTTGCCATTTTTTTCTAGTAGTTAACCAAAATATCACCAAGTCCAATGTAATGCAATAAATATAATTCAGTGATAATCATAATAATAAAATTAATTATTATGGTATTTTATTTAATAACTTATTATTATTAAATATTTTAATAATATAAATTACAATATGAATATAACTATAAATTTTAATTTTATAACACTATAAGTATAAGTCTAAGTTAGTCATTTCAAGCACTAGGTCTTGACCATGTTCATAGTGATAGTGTCATAGTGATAGCGATGCCAGAAAAAGCTTCCCGGCATAATTATTCCTGACTCACAGCTAGATTCCTCAAATCATGTTGCCAGCACAGTGAGACTGAGAGGCACAGTCCTTAATTCCTAGTTTCGGTTTGTTAACATTTGATTTTGCTTTGAGGTGTAAAACTAAACACTTAGAGAAACTAAAAGACAAGCCAATTTCCAGCTTCAATTTGTGTCATGATAACATTAAGTGATAATACTAAGTCTAATAGAGATGGAATATTGTTATTAATATGCATTTCTTGATAATCATAGTGCAGCCTGCTGGATGGTTTTCATATTCTAAAAACATCACACTTCAAAGCTTGAAAAAAAACCTCATCATATGGTCAGAATGTTGAGATTTAATGTAACTGTACATAAGGCATTACTGGGGTCTGGTTAATGGCAAGCTCGTGATAGCACCCTAAACATTAGGCTATAACATCAGGGAAATTCATGTCAGATTCTACTTTTTAAGTTTTAATTTGATAAGTCGTATGCAAGATGCAAGCCTACTGAGTAAGTCTGTTGCTATGTGCTACTCGATAATTACTGTTGACTAACTAGCATCTGCCTGAAATCTTCAACCCTTTTGCAAGACAGTTCCATTGTTAAATTTTCTTTGGGTTACATTCAATAAAAAACATGAGTTATCATGCTTCACTTGAAAATTACAATTCTAAATTAGTCAATTATATTATTCTTCTAGCCATATATAGAATCGGTGTAGTTACCTCACAATGTAAACAAACATGGCCAAGATTAGTTCAATTTTAGTTACTTTTCTACGGTGTTTTCACACAACTTACTTTGCTAAATTTTAATTACTAGAGTTGAGCACTTTTTGTGAATTCAGAAAAAGATTAAGCAATTCCAACCTAAGTAATGATATACCTTGTGCAATGTATAAATGGGGTGACGGTGAAGGCTTTTTGAGTTCGTGGTCAAGCCTTAGAACCTTCTCACTATGCTCTCAACATGAGGTTCTGCTTGTAGTCCATTAGTAATTATAACTGGAAGCCTTCGTCTGGCATTACATGATAGGATTCAAACACATAACTTGTCAGATTTTGTTATCATAGGTCTACTCCTTAACCACTAGACCGCAACAGCATCCTAACACTCTATACTGTTTATTCTTGGCTGTGAGCTACTTACTACACTAGTATGTAGTATGTAGTCTACAGTCTACACAAACACTGGGCTCTTAGTTGCAAAGGAGAATCATTCTGAAATATTAGCATTCTTATGTTTTAGATGGCTGCTAAAAGATTTGCCTCTTTACTTTTTGGAAACTCTATGAGAGCTGTTGCTGTGAGTGCACAGAGAAATGCCCGGAAATTCTATTCTGCTGGGTAACTCCATTATTGACATTTTTCTGGGTTTACATAATTTCACCTATTCTAATAAGTTTGCTTGCTTGATAGTATAAAAAATTTAGTAATAGATACGTGCACATTTTATTAGAAATGTTATTCGATTTTGTATTATTAAATTTTAGGGCGTTGTTGGCTGCAACTGGTGGAGCCATGATGGGTACTGCTATGGTAAATATTTTAGTAATCTAAAAGCTTGAATAGTAAAGGTTAATTTATAGTAATGCTATGTGCTTCTAAACATAGGAACAGTATTTCTATTAGGTTATTCAACAGTTAATTGTTGTCAAAGATTTTTGAACCAGGATAAATTTTATAAAAATATGCTGGTTTGTAATATGTTCTAGAAAGTGTTTTAATTTAGTAGTTTTCAGTATATACTTTGGTATGAAGAAGCCCAACACTAACCCAACCTTGATGTTGATTTGAAGCTGCTGGCTCTAAATTTATGAATTTTATCATTAAAGTTACTCTAGAGTTCCTCTTCTTTGGCAGTTGACTTCAAATTTAAAATGAGATGTCTTTGACTTGTTATTCTGTATTTTTCAAATATCTGTCTGTACTAATGCTGCAAGTAATATCACCCTAGCGTCAGGAAATGAAAGGAATTTCTTTTGTTTATTAGATAGTAGCGAAGGACCCTATTGGTTTGGACGACGAAGAGATGAAAATCAACATTGAGGAATTTATGTGTCGGCCAATCACAGACATGAATACATTAGAGAAGTCTGAAGAAATGATGCACAAAATGGAATTGCTGTGCATGCAGCTACAAGGTCAACTCTGTCGAGAGTTGGAACGCATTGAGGGCACCACGAAATTCCGAGTTGATAGATGGCTCAAGTGTGAGGTGGTTACTCTATTCTCTTCTTAGTTGTATGTCACAGCATTATATCAGTCATTCACTATGGTTGTAATATGCATTCTATTCCAATGCGTTGTAGTCTAGTTTCTGTTTTATCATATTGTAGTTTATATCATCAATTTATATGGTTGACTTATACCATATCAACTACTACTATTATTATATCATAGTCTATCATACCAATACTCTGTTCTATCACTGCTACTATATCAGGAGCTCAAACTTGTCTTACTATTATGTCACAACCTCTACCATATCGTATCACAACCTTTACCATATCGTATCACAACCTTTACCATATCGTATCACAACCTTTACCATATCGTATCACAACCTTTATCATATCGTATCACAATGTCTACCATATCGTATCACAACCTCTACCAAATCGTATCACAACCTTTACCATATCGTATCACAACCTTTACCATATCGTATCACAATGTCTACCACATCTAAACTTCTACCATTATATCTCAACATTCATTATATCATATCACAGCTTCCACTATATCATGCATTAAACCATCATCTATTCATTCTCACCAGCCTGATAAAACTAAGATGAACGCTATACATGACTACGAGCACAAGTGTCAACAGAAAGTGTGGGACAGCGCTGCCTTTCCAATGCTGCTCGAGAGAAAGGCTGGCAATGAAGAGCTCTTTGAGGTTCTTCTATCCTCTCACTCATCACTATCACACTATACACTATCATACTAGTAACTCTACACTATCATACTACTAACTATACACTATCATACTAATAACTCTACACTATCATACTACTAACTCTACACTATCATACTACTAACTCTACACTATCATAACAGTAACTCTACACTATCATACTAGTAACTATACACTATCACACTAGTAACTCTACACTATCATACTAGTAACTATACACTATCATACTAGTAACTCTACACTATCATACTAGTAACTCTTCACTACCATACTAGTAACTCTACACTATCATACTAGTAACTATACACTATCATACTAGTAACTATACACTATCATACTACTAACTATACACTATCATACTAGTAACTATACACTATCATACTAGTAACTCTAAACTATCATACTATTAACTCTACACTATCATACTAGTAAATCTACGCTATCATACTAATAACTCTACACTATCATACTAATAACTCTACACTATCATACTAGTAACTCTTCATACACTCTACACTATCACGCCGTTAATACAAAACTTTTTTATTAGGTTTTATTCTGAAGATCATTCAAGTTCTTGACTAATAGTTATATAACTTGTTTTAGTAAATTTTATTACAAACCTTTTAGTCTGAGCCAATAGTTATGGTTGAGATACATTCTCTTTCATTACTTATAATATAATCCGTTGCTTGTTTTTCTAGCAAATCCAAGGCGGTGGCGTCACTTGCATCATGGAAGACGGGGCGGTGTTTGAGCGTGCCGGAGTAAACATTTCAGTAGTTGGTGGCAAACTTAGATCTGAGGCTGTAAGAGCCATGAACAGTCAGTAAGTGTGTGAAGTTGGTTAATATATACTCTCGTGTGTATATTTTGTATACCAAGAGATCCTTGATCTCTACATTGAATTATTTAGGTTCTGTATTTCAAGTCCTAAATACACTGTCTTGCATTTTCTGTCTTCAGGGGCAGAGAGTTACCAGAAGATGAAGAGATGGAGTTCCGTGCAGTTGGTATCAGCTCCGTTATACATCCGGTATGTAGACATGTTACGTATTTAATAAGCATTCACACATAAGTCACACTTAATCTCTACACAAGTTGCACTTAAATCACACTTAGATCACACATAAGTCACACTTGAGCATGGGAGTTTTGCTCTCACCTTACCCAATGCCATGATTATTCAATTAATATACAAAATCAGCAGCTTGGAGTACAAGAAGTAATCTTGGTGGCATTTTCACCCTCAAATATCATTTTCAGCCTTCGCTGTAGCTAATGATGATTGAAAAGTAGAAACATTATTTCATAACATAAAAATTAATGACGGGAAATGTGAAACAATTTCATACACTTTAATTATTCGTCTAAGTTAATGTTTTTACTGACTCGCACCAACCAATCCTTGCTTAGGTAATAATGGCTTGTAAATTGTATCTATAATATTCCTGCATCAGCAATATAAATACCGGCATTTGTCTTCCCTTTACCTGCCCGAAGACATAGCCTACAGAGGTATCCAGTTTTATATGTCCACAACTTACTTGCAGTTAGTTCAGGATATTTTCTCATTTCAACGTAATATAGGAAATGGGAAATTGAATAGGCCAAGCTCTCTTATTTTCCTCATTCTGTTTGTGTTGAAATTTTTGTGGGAACATAACTTTTTTTCATACATTATTCATTTGAAGCACAGGATCTTCACAATTTCTCAGTTACTCTGCCCGTCATATTGTATGAGAGTTGTCTGCTTTTTAGAGAAACCCAATGGTGCCCACTAAACACTTCAACTTCAGATACTTTGAAGTGATACCAGAGCTGAGTGAGAGGCAATGGTGGTTTGGGGGTGGTGCCGACCTCACCCCTTATTATCTCGATGAGAAGGTAGGCTATTGTTTCACCTATCTTGAGATTAGCTGGCTGGGTAATACTGGCTGATCAAACTAGTCCAATATTTCCTATTAGGTGCTGTATAGCACATGTGCTGTGTCTAGATTTATCTGCTCAGTTGCTGAGATACATTCTGATGTGTTGACTCTAAGTCACACTATGTACTACTACCAGTATTAACTCTAAGTCACTCTAACTATGTACTAGTACCAGTATTAACTCTAACTCATTTTAACTGCGTACCTTTAGTGCTAGTATTAACTGTAACTAACTATAACTACACTCAGTCTCACTATTAACTCAGCTCTCCGTATGTTGCAGGACGTTAAGCACTTCCACTGTTCATACAAAGCAGCATGTGACCTGCACGGACCATCCTACTATCGCAGGTTCAAGAAGTGGTGCGATGATTACTTCTTTATTAAACATCGCTGTGAGTTATTATCCCCACCTGTGTGTGTCCTGCTTTACAAACTGTGATGTTAGAGTAGCCTATGATCTGTAGTTTTAAGATTTGTTTGTTGCACAACAAAAACACCGACTTTAGGTAGCCAGTTGGTGTTTACTGAACAGTGAAGATTGCTCCAAATTATCAATTGCAATCCTCTCCATTTTATAGTCAAGTAATGGTGCCTGAATTAGTGTTGGCTGCTGTTTGATGCACTATAAAGCCCTGTTTTTCACACAACTGTTGAAGTATAGTACTGTACAGATGATGGAGTAGCACTATGTATATGTATGTATATGGCTTCAAGCATGCTGCTGTGTTTTAGGCATGGGTCGCGGTGTTGGTGGTATATTCTTTGATGACTTTAAATCTAAAAATATAGATGCCTGTTTCAATTTTGTTAAGGTGAGTGAAAAGATTTTGAGAGGTGGTTGCATGTTAATGTTAATGCAGGCTATAGTTAAGTACTTATACCTACTTTGTTGACTTACTTAATTACTTAATTTACAGTAAATACATTCTTCTTTCTATAGGATTTTGATGTATTTTTTGGAGTTGTACTGTCACTGAAAATATTGACTAAGAGTAGACAACTACGATTTCTGTTGCAGTTTTACAAGTAATGACAATTTTTTATATAGAAGTGCTGAATATTGATGTGGATATGTATTAATTTAACTTGATAAAGTTTATGTTACTAGACACTCACTAGATACTTTTCTATTCAACAAGTGAAATGTTCAGCATTATATAAGTCCTTCCTTTATAGAAACTTCAGTTTTAAACGGAATTTATCGACTACAGTAACTTTTCAATAGGGATAGCCAGTCAACTTGTGTGACACATGAATTCTAGTCAACACAATGCCATCTCATAATTTTTGGAAATATATTTTACTCCAATTGATATATTAAATATAAAAAAATTCCATACTTGAAATTTATTCTAATTGATATTTAATCAATTGCCAAAAAGTTAAAACTATTTTAGATAGGCAGTTAAATAACAAAGTGAAACTATATACTTGAAATTAGCCAACTGTATTACCATATTTCATCAGTTTTATTACGGGATATTAGATGCTTCTGCTCTAATCTCTGTAACGCTAGTTAGTATTTTCTATTCACTTCTCTTTATAATTGAGTTACTATTTCTTCATGGAACTTGTATACCTCACTACTTGTCTGTTTTCTTTCTATGCTCGTAGTCCTGCTCCAAGGCGGTTATTCCCAGCTACATTCCTATAGTCAATAAGCATAAGAACGACGGCTACGGGCTGAGGGAACGAGAATGGCAGTTGACCAGGAGAGGTCACTACACTGAGTTCAACCTCTTGTATGACAGAGGTACAAAGTTTGGTTTCTCCACACCCGGAGCTCGACACGAGAGCATTCTGATGTCGCTGCCCCCTAGAGCCGTAAGTGCTGCCTTGTATTTCTTTAGAAAGATTTGTTTGGTCAGTTGGCCAGAATTATAAATTTTTTGAATTTGTAAAAAGTAAGCTACAAAAACATGATAACTGTTGAAAGTTTATCAATATGTTGTTGGTAATTTATTATTAAATTTATTAGTATGTTTGTAATTTATTAGTATGTTTGTAATTTATTAGTATGTTTGTAGCAGTTTAGTTTAAGTTATTGAGCTTCTGTTTAATTTATAAATAACAGAATTATCTGTAGCTGTAGCATTGACAACTATCCAGCAGTTTCTCTGGTAGATAGACATTTTAATAATGCTGTGTTTGAAATAGGAGATCTGTATTGAATTGATACAGTGTTTATTACACAGCTTGTTGTTGGTCATTATCTTCAAAGGTTTTCTTTTCATTTATGAAAATAATTATGGCTGATATTATGAAATATATCTTTTCCCCAACTCTCTAATCTCTTCCCAATTCTATTATCTTCAAAGCTAAGAATTATGTTAAGCTGAAACATGGATTGCCTTTGATGTATTACATAATAATTAACTGTGTCTAATTATATTTTATTGTAATGTTACTTCATTTGATGAAAAATGTTGTTTTGCTTGAAAGGAAGGCAATCCATCATGTTTGCTTTGTTCTATTTTAAAGAAATTTACAATTTCTTTCTGATCTCTATTCAACTATGCCTTTGAATGTGTTGTAGTACTTTCAAGTTATTATAGCATTATTACTTTGTGCACTCATGTAACAAACATCTAAAGTCTGCTCCTTGCCATTCTACTTTGCAACAGATTGGCTATTTTTCTTTACCCAGATAATGGTTTTCATTGTTTTTAACATTATTAAGTCATGGGTCTGTGTTGCTTGACATTTTAACTGAACTGCATTTGGTTAGTTACCAAAAAGTACTCTGTTTATTGTTGCTGATGTAACAATTTTAATGGAGTTATAAATAAAACTGGTATTTTTGTTACTAATGTAGCTCATTGCATTTGGGCTGTTAAAAACCTCACTACTTCATAGGAGCTGCAGATGTTACATTTTGTTTACACCAGTGACTGTGTTCTGTTAACAGGCCAGTAGTATCTTAACCTGCTGGTTCAGCTGTAGTTTTGTGGATTTCTTGGTGCTTACAGCTTTGAAATTATGGTGTCATTCCAGTTAGACAACCCCTAATATTGCTATCAGATATATGTGCAGATGATATTAAAATATAGTTGACTACTTTAAAATTTGAAATTGAATGAATATAATGTAGAAGAATAGTTTTAAAAAGTCATATATTATTTTAAAAAAACTAGGCATCTTATGGATAATGACTTCAGTAAACTGTTAGAGCAATGGCTTCAATTAGACACATATGCACATGGATTTACATGAAATCAAAATAAATGCAATTTGGTATAAATATCATTAATCTTTTAATTCTTAACGTTTTTAAATAAAGTACTTCAAGTGAAATATGCTGATGGTCGTCTAACTGGAAGTTGTTTATTTGCACTGAATCCGAAATTATATTTAGTAGTTATCAGCACATGCATGTTTTACAGGCCTGGCACTATTGTCACAACCCGGAGCCATCCTCCAAGGAGGGCCAGCTGGTGGAGGTACTCAGGAACCCTAAGGACTGGGCCTCTGTGTAATACCAAAAATATCTGCCTCCTCAGTTCTAATCTATATCCATCTATGTTACCCACTCCACAAAATGCAATACTATTAGATTCTAGTTTTTTAGCCTAAAAAGTATAAATTAAACAAATCCTATCTCTGTTTTCAAGTGGAACAACTGTTAGTTTCGATGTCTATACTTGTTTTATATTGTTATGTAAGTTTTGATGGTTGTTTTCTCTACAATGTTTTACACATATGCTCAATAAATGTATACAAATTCCAAACATCTGATGTAATACTAATTTATGTAGTTTGGTTTAAGCAATAAATAAATGTTCAATTGAGACTAAATTAGTCTGGCATTCAAGCTGTGAATAAGACAACAGTTGACTAGATCAGCTCATACTGCTAACTTAAATCCAAGTATAGTGTCATTAATACCAATAACTGCCTGGCTGAGGTCTGGAAATTGGTTGCATTCCAGTGTTGGCATATTGTTTCACTAAAATGTCATCATGATAAATGTGAATGAATATTGGCTCGTTAGAGCAGAATAGTGTATGAATTTTTACTCTAAATGACACAAGTGATACATTAAATGTAAAAATTCCACATTGAAACTTATTTTAATTGATATTTGATCAATCACCAAATGACTAAAATTGTTTTGGATAAGCAGCTTAATGACAATTAAAACTAAATACTTGAAATTAGCCAATACTTGTTAGCATTTCTCATCAGCTTTAATAAGTAATATTAGAAGCTTCTTATGCAGTAAAGTGTACAACTCTAAGTAAGGTTACTCAATCTTCATGAAATTTTCGAACACTCAAGTTAAAATAAAAGCAAAGGAGATAGTTTCCCAAAATATGTATCAATTTCTATTGATGAAATGCAGAAGCTAGCATATACAACGTACAATCAATATTGCATTAGGTTTGTTATAAAGAAGCTATAAAGCAGGAAACACATGGCAGTAGACTATTGAGCCCTTCTTTGAACTTTATTATTGTAGTGAAAAGTAACATCTTAATACAACTAACTATTGAATACAGATTCAATAAAGCTCATTTATAATATTCTAGTACAGTTAGACTAACTTTAGATGAATTATATTTCTCAAGTTTGAAAATTTTTACTTAACATATATCTACCATTGTATTTGAGTCACTACATATCATATAGCAGTTCATCTGTTAAAAGCAGATATGTTATGAATATGTTATAATCTATACAATTAGATCCTGTACATTTACATGCAAGAACACCCAAGTGCAAACAGTTTACAATAGTATTGTAACCAGTGCAATATTACATCACCATATTGTAAAACCCAACATGTAATAATTTGAAAGCATTATAAAAGTTGTCTTCTCAGTTTGACAAATATAAAACGTATAACAGCTTTAAACCGCAACTACTTCTAGCTACAGGATAGACTCATCGAAAGCTCCATCACTGAGTAGCCTGTGGCCAGTTCGACTCAGCACTTCCCGCATATGTACAGTGTAGAGTGGGAACATGGCTAAGGTCATGTCCAACTTCTCTCTCAAGTTGATGAGATCCAGCATAGCGAGTATGGGAGAGACGTGATCATTGTCCTTATTTCTAATCCTGTTGATTGTGAGTAGCAGGTTGGAGACTGAAATCATCACACGTATGCTATAGAGTATAGTGCGTTGTATGTTGTATATAGGTACAGTGTGTTGCATATATAGTGTGTTGTATATGCAGTGTGTTGTGGGAGCAGCCGTGGTCTAGGGGTTAGAGAGTTTGCCTAGTAAGCACCAAGTCATGGGTTCGAGCCCAGACAAAGGCCGTTAATGACGTTAGGAAGAGCATCCAGTCATGATTGCTCCTGTGCCTCATATGAATACGTCCTTGGCCCAATTCAACAAAAACCCTTTCCATCAGGGGTTTTCTCACATGGATAGTGACTATAAACTTGCCTAAGTATATACCGTGTGTTGTCTGCTCATAATAAAATATTTACCCCACTGGTAATCAAACTGCAGACCCCCTCCCCCCTGCAAGCTGATATGCTAACCATTACACTACAGGGGTTACTGGGGAACCTCAACACTACACCCATGGCAACAGTTGAAAAGTGTACCTTTTATACAAATAAATCTCACACAAGTTTATAGTCACCATCCCTGTGAGAACTGCTGCTGTAAAGGTTTTTTTTTTCTTAAACAGGACTAAGGACTTATTCAGATGAGGCTCAGGAACAATTATGACTGGATGCTCTTCCTAACATCATCAATAGCTTTTGCCTGGTTTAAAACCATGACTTCATGCTCACTAGGCAAACACTCTAACCCTTAGACCACGTCTGCTTCAAAAGTCTGCCTTTTGATTGACTAATAACAAATTACAGCACAATATATAACTGTGAAGCATGAAATTAGCTAGTCAAACCTTGTGGGATGCACTCCATCTGAGTGAGTAGGTTAGAATCCCGGATGAAATCAGAGAACTTGGCAGTAACCAGTAGCTCAGTGAAGTTGACGATATACCCCATTATATATTTGCAGAGAAACTCAGCTGAATGGGGACATTCACTAAACTTTCTCAGCATGTATATCACCTCCTCAACACTGTTCATATTCTACAATGATTACATCATGTACTGTATAGTGGTACTGTGATGAAGTGCTGTCTTCCATTATATTTCTGTACAAATGAGCTAACAGATGGGTAACATGAAGGTAACAGGCATCTAGTTGGGCATAATAAAAGTTGCGACAATAATATACTGCCTTGTAGGAATATGCAATGTGAAGCAGGGAAATTTTGAATGGTAAAAAATAAACATTCCTAAAAATAGACATTAATCGGTACATTAAAAATAAACTAAATTACAGCTTTTCATTTCTTTGTAGTTACCAACGCACATAAAAACTGCATACATTATGTGACTTTTTGCTATATCTAAATGTCATAGCGCAGTGTAATAAGACGTGTTAGTTTACTATTTATAAGGTGTCATTACAGAAAGATGCTTCCCACTTGATAAAATTCCCACTTAAACGCTTCCCACATGGCTATTTATTTTGGTAAAATATATGTATTTTATGAGGGGTTTGAGTTTGGAGGCACAAAATATATTACATTTAAAATTTTTAACAGGTCTAATAATCACATTTCACAATTACTTAAATGTGGTCAACATTCTAAATCCTCAATTTCAAATGATTTCTTACTTTCAATTGTGTGAAATATTACGAGAAATATGTTTAAGCATAAGAGTAATATCCACATACAGTATATATAACATAAATGTAAGCACGTAGGTTGACACATAATATATATAATAAATTACATCAGCTGCTTTCACAGTAGGGGGACAGAACACAATGATGAGACATCTGGTGTAGAAATCCTCTAGTGACGTCATAACCTCACCACATCTGGACACAGCCATTGACACCTTCAATAACTCTACCATACACCTGTATATAAAAGTAAAGGGAACTAGCAGTAGAATACAACTACCACATATAAAATTTGCAGTTCCATTTTACCTAGGTGTGATACATGGTGAACATTGTAGAAATACTGGTGTCAGGTAAAAATGGCACAAATGGAGTAGTGGGCAAAAATAGCACATTTTCAATATTGGGGCTTAGGGTAGGGGGTTGGGGGATTTGGGAAAATTTAACATCAGTTGTGCCATTTTTGCCTACTTTTCCATTTGTGCCATTATTACCTGTGCTATTTTTACCTAAAATCATAAATATCATGTATGATAAGGTCCGAAATGCTACAAAGAAAAAAAGCAGAAATCTTGCACCGGCATTCTTCACTTAAAACATGTGCGAACAGTTTTTTGCTTACCACGCATGGGAAACAACCAGCACCTATATTTAGCAACATGAAAAACAACTTGGATCTTTCTACAATAATTATGCATGCCGGAATTTCATCAAGTGAGTGTCCTAAATTATTCTATAAATGCTGCATGCGATCACAAGGTTGAAGTGTTGCTGATGAATTATGGGGCATGGCAGGAAATATGGGATAGTGTGTAGATGGAATGCCAGTTGGAGATGTCCACTGAATAGCAGGCTTATGGCATATGAAACACACAAAATAATAGTTGGATGATGAACAGATTTTCATATAAACATAAACAAAATAAATCAACTGCTGCATGAAGAATGTTTTCTGATAAATTTAAATGAGGAGACATGGAGACTGGAGGAGAAATCCCTTTGAATATATTATATAATCTGAACTGCTACCCGCTTGCATAAATGAGAAGTTAATTGATAGTATCTGGGCCCGTTTGAAATCACATTTATAAACTGTGTCTAATATTATACCAAGTTATGTTATAGCTTTTGGAGTTCAGTATGCGCACACTAATATATAGCATGATATATGTAAAGCAAACCTGTATAATATATATATATATATATATATATATATATATATATATATATATATATATATATATATATGTATATGTATATGTATGTATATATACACACACAATTGAACTTGCATTCCTTTGCCTCAAGATGTAAAGACATGCATCACTTGAAATTAGCTATAAGAAATACTAACTCACAGCATGTCTGCATTAAACTCAAAGTAATGAGTATTAATTTATGTCAACAAGGCCAGGGCAGGAGAGATGAAAGAGAAATAATTAGCTAGTTAAGACATCAAGCAGTACACACTATTATTATATATTCAGAGCTGCATTGCAAAACCTTGTGAAACATAAAATTGGTTTTGGTGTTATGCTAATCAGTTGGGCTATTTATAGTGACTAAATTAGCCCCACTTTACAGAGCTGGGGTTAGAGAGAGGGAGTGAGTAGAAGGGAATTAGTTGCTCTTATTTATAGGAAGCTAATTTCCTCAGAATTAGTCATAAAGAATGTGTCCAGAAGAGTTACTAATTAGACTTCAGGGTCTGGCAAGGCACAGAGAGGGAGAATTTTATTCATACCAATAATATGTTTTCTTAAGAGATTTCACACCCAGCCAAGCTATTGAGGGAGCCTTTTGTGATTGTTTTCATCCTAATAGTATATTATACATCATAGACATTAGTGAGAACTGGCCATTAACATTCTACATATACTAAATGATAAGTGAATAGATAAATAAACATAGATAATACATTACTTGGCATAAACAATACATTCATAATACAGCATATATATCTCAAGCAGCGAACTAGATATGCCATGTAATATTGATATACGATAATGTACTATGAATATGGTTGTTTGGACCAGCTATCAGTAATAGATTGAGCTAAAATGCCTTACATGAGAAAAAACATACTACTATAGGCTAAAAAAGCTATACCAACAAACTTAACCAACAAGAAGAGAATTGGGCAAGTTTTCATTAATCTACCTTGACTTGGCTATCTTTGTAGATTGGCCCATCCTGTTCATAACTACGAAGCAGTGAGCTCAGAAAGTTTTCACCGGATTGCAGTGAGTTATTGTTATTAATATATAATATACACACAGTAGGTTGTACCTTGTAAGTTGTCTTCTCATAGTCTTTGTTTCGTCTACATTAGGCTCACTGGAGAAGTCCGAGCACAAGCTGTCTTTCAGTGTACGTACACAGTCTAAGTAAGTGTCTATGACAACTGATGTAGCCCCGGAGTTCAACACCACCTATCGGTTGAAAATAACAAAATGAGTGAACTTCATACTTCATATAAATATTTGATGCTTCTGTAAATTTTACAATCTCTGCCACTTGCCTGACATTATATAAACAAGTGTATTAATATATCATGTAGGAGTTACCTAGCTGTGTTCTACTGTTTATAAGACTGACTTGTTGAAAAATTTTATTGAGGATTGTTCCAATTTTACATATATTGTTCATTCAGTTGCTTTAAAGGGAGCAGCCATGATCTAGGGGTTAGAGTGTTTACCTAGTAAACACGAGGTCCTGGGTTCGAACCTGGGAAAGGCCATTGGTGATGTTAGGAAGAGCATCCAATCATAATTGCTACTCTGCCTCATTTAAATAAGTCCTTAGCCCGCTTTAACAAAAACCTTTTCCATCAGGGTTCTCACAGAGGGATGGTGACTATAAACTCGCGTGATTTCATCAAGTTGCTTTAAACTCTTTAAAAATATTTAGGCTGTTGAGACTATTTATTTGAAATAAGATCACACTCACACTATTAGCCTAGGGCCACACGGTGCGTATTTTCGCATGCGAAAATTGAAATCACAAGTAGCAAAGGTGTCCACTGTGCGCGTTGAGAAAACCTTCGCACTTGTCGCTCTGCATTTTCAACGCAATTGCGAATCGTCTCTGTCGTCGTCACCTAATTGGCTGGTAGCTATTCAGCGAGCCCAATTTCTTTATTTAGTGCTATATTCCAGTAAATTGCGTTTTATTGAAAGCGAGTGCGATTTAAAAATGAAAGCTTTATTTATCACGCATCACTGACGCTACAGTGGACACCTTTGCTACTTGTGATTTTAATTTTCGCATGCGAAAATACGCACAGTGTGGCCCTAGGCTTACAGCAGCAGCGGATCTGTTAATCTAGACAGCAGCTGATAAGATGTTGTTATAAGTTTATCCATTGTAAAAAATTCTAGCATCTTATAATTTATTAATTGGTTCTACTTCTACATTGTCAATTACCCCTATGTAACTCCTTTAGGTTATCATAAAAAAAGTTTTTCAAAAATAAAATTAACTTGTATACAGATGCTTTTCACTTTTAACTGTCATTTTTCTCTAAATTTTCTTTACCTGCAGCATTGTTAAATGCATATATAACTTGACAATAACAGTAATTAATATGTAAAAAAAAACCTGAAACTGCAATGGAACGATAAATGAGTTTATAAAACAAGAACCTGTGTTAGCATGATATCAGGTTTGCACAAATGTATGCTGGGAAAAGTCATAATCTAATGAGACTCGCTAGATGCAGCACAAACTCTCTAATTTGAGTTTGTATAAAGCTAGGGCCACATTGATCAAAATAGTGAAAAGTGTGTGAAATCCATGCACACACAACTGTATTTGCCAATGGCTTAACCAAATTGTTTCATTTGAAATCACACTTGTTATCTCAATAATTCGGAATTGATTAGACACTTTAAAACGTACATCTAAAACACAAAAATGTTAGCCAATTAGATTATTACTGCAGAAACTGTTTGCAGTAATTTGTTCAACATTTTGATAGAATGAAATTCGCGCAAAACAGCCCATTTTTTTGCCTTTGCCAAGTTTTTGCTAGCGGCCTGTGCAGAAATCTGCCTAATGTGTCAATAATATACAAATTTAATTTTTCATACACACGGTACCATCATTGTACTAATAACTGTCAATTGTTGGTACAAATATGTAAATCAAAAATACAGTCTTCTTTATCTGCATGATTTGGCTAACTTGAAAAAAAATATGCTATATAATTTGAGAATAAGTTTTCATTCATAGCTTACCTAAAACAGGCTCTGTATTAGTACTTACTAGTGAACCTGTGGTAAGTTCTTTTAGAGAGGCGATCCTGGTGAGGAAGACATTATGACTAGAAAGTTTAGTGAACACATTGGGGCACTCATTAAGCTGAAAGGTGCAGTTCGGGGAGGCTACCACGGCAGCCGCAACTGAAGAATTAGCTTGAGAACTCTGTGTAGCTTGGGTGAGGGGTGGAGTCAAGATGTCCATAGGAGTCACCCCAGACTCTACTTTATCACAATCTAACATATATGAGATGTAGCTAAGGCTAATTTAAGAGATTATAACAAACCGAGAATGTCTATTCACCTACTTTTCTATTATTCATTGTTTCCGAGGTACAAGTGCACTAATGGAGAAATTCAGAAACGCCTATGTTCTAGATTAGGAATGTAGCATAAGAAGTTATGTTCCCTCAAGAGATTTAACCCATGCCCCAAACCAAAATTTAATAAAAATATTGAAAAACTTAGGCTATCTCAATTTCTCCACTGCTGCTTTTAAATGCGTTTCATAAGTTGTTGCAAAAAATCAAGGAGATAAATAATCATATCAGTAATGACACTACAATTTTAAAAAAGTGGCAAAAACTAACCGACATGCAAATCTTTGAGCACTTGGTTCTGTTTAAGCCTGAGTAACTCATCTTTAAGTTTATAATACTCAGCCTTCCAATCATTCTGCTTGCTGAGCACTGATTTCTGCAATGCTAAGGCATAAGAGTAGCCATCTGGGTGCTCTCCTTTATTCTTGATTATAATAGTCGCCAAGGTCACCCTTACGTAATTAATGTATGAATCTGCAACAAATAGGGTAACACTTTGAGGCAAACCAGTCAACAAAACATTCGAAGCCAAGCACAAAAACTTAAATCACTAATAAAATAGGTCACATGGAGAAGGAATAATCATTTACTGATTGAGAATTACACGACAAAATGCAAAAATACTAACCAAGCAGAGATTTATCACACAATGGGCCTTCAGCCATACTCTTCAAACCTGTTTTACAACATTTTGATATACTCAATCTAAAAAGACACAAACGAAGGCGGTTTTATAGTAATCAAATGTAAATTATACTTGACTTGACAATAGTGATGACTGCCATTAGTACTAGTTGACAGAAAATTTGAGCTTTGAAGTTGATAACCACCACTATGGATATGATGAAATTTAGGTAATTGACTATTGAGTAAATTTCTTATTGAGTTGGCAATATAATTATAAGTGTAACACAATAAATATCTATCACTAATCCTACTAATCTAAGTCTAATAATATTACTAATATACTAATTATAATGCTATCTCTATAAGTTATCAAGTATTAGTATAACATTAATCATTAATGGCTTATTGGTCAATGTTACAGTTGAAGTTAATAACAAGTTAGGTACAATTAATATTTTATTTATACATATATAATATTGATAACAATAATTATTTATATTCTGATTCATATTCTAATTCATATTGATATGTATATTGTCATCTAGTTCCACAATCACATTGATTTAAATAAATGGTACCCGTACCGGTACTAAGATTATTAAAGTAATTAAAATTTAAATTCAATTTAATTATGATGATTGTGATTACCATAGTGAGGTAAACTTCAATTTGTATTTAACTATTTAACTATTTTACTTTTACAATTAAAATTTGTATTTTTCTATTCTCATTCTCATACTCATAGTCATAGCCATTCTGATCCTGATTCTCATTCTCATTTTGCTATTTGACACTGACAGATGTTAGCAAAGTCCATTTAGGATTTCACTATATACCATAAACTGATAAATATATTTATATTAGTAATCAATGTGCTTAACATTAATGTGAAAATACAATATAATGATTAATAATGTAATTGAAATAACTTTTTTACATAAACTTTAAGTCTAAGGTTCAAGTTTCAACCGTAAGGTTGATGTCGCTCATTCTGCTTCCAACATGATGTCGTTGCACAGTAGGTATTTGCTAAAAGCAAAATAGAATAGATTGTAAGAGAGGTTAATTACAACAAACTAAGACTATCGATAGGAGTCGCTGAAAGCGCAATACTTCAATACATAAGTTGTCGGCGACTACATACAGTTGATTACAAAAAGCCGAACCAGAACTGGATATCAAGAAAGTAACAGGAAAGCTTTTTAAGCCTCAGGCTAGAGCCAGGATGGACTTGGAATTATACAAATGGGCGATCAGCTTCTATTAACCAATAAAAATACCGCTAGAAGCAGCACTGAGTTTGGGATGATTGAGCACAGTAAATTCTGTATGCACATCGCTGTCCAAACTCTGAACTCGATACCCCTGAACCAATGCAAACCAATGGCAATTGTGATTGTCAGTATTACTAATTCAATTTGATTCATGAGATGTTGACAGTTATGCTCTCAGTTTACCCATACTAATACTCATAGTAATGCATAATCTCACAATTTGTTAACTAAAATTGCATCCCCCTAGTCCCTACAAGTAAGACTTGTATTTATAATATTTCTAATACTTATAGTTGTAGAGTTAATGTTATACTAAAAGTTACTGTTATACTTATAGTTATACTTAGAGTTAGTTATAGTTATACTAATAGAGTAATACTAATACTAATAATAACACTAATAATTATTGTTTATATATTTATCAATATCACAACTAAGTAATTATTTGAATAATATAAATAAATATTAAAAATAAATTACTATTAGTATTACAATTACTATTAGTATTAACCATAAATGATTAAATCATAATGATAATGATATTCATGTTGATAATGATAATCATAATGTATATAATCTTAATTGTAATGATAATTATAGTATTAAGAAGTTGATGCTTATTGACATTATTAATTATTTAATAGGTTTTGTCTTTTATCACTATCACTATGAGTATGAGTATGACATTGACTATCACTAGAATAATAATTCATTAATTCAAATTGTAACTATAACTATAAGTATAACTCAGTATAAGTATATCAATATGATACTGAATCATTGATTTTGAATGAGTATTAATAATATTTATATTCATATTGATCTTATATTTTCTTCTGTAAAAAAGACTACATCATAAATTTAAATATCCTAGCCAGCATATTAGCAATATAAATAAGTGCCGCCCACTATGCAACTAAATTAAAGTATAAAATACTGAATGGAGTTCATGGCTTAGTCAAGAATACTTTTTAGTTTCTCTAACAGTCCTGGGAAATCGCTGTTTTGGTAGGCAAAGGTTTTAGCATATATTGATGGTAGATCGCCTTGAGATGCAGCTTTATTCACTGGAGCATTAACATTCCTACATTCCTTATCATATGAAGATATAAGTGCTTTATGATGGTCCCCTTGAGAGAAAAGTTGGATTAACAAGGAACGTCTAGAGTTTTTACGTCTCAGCAAGGGTTTCTAGTTTCAATTTTGCTTGTTCTTCCTTGTAGTAACTCTCCCTTCGAGGTTTAAAATGAAGCGAATCGCTTTATGCTGAACCGTTTCGAGATTTTTAGACAGATGCCCCAGAGGTGTATCCCAGACAGTAGCAGTAATATGGCACTTTGCGGAGCATTATGGAGAGCTCGTTTAATCATTCCTAGCTTCTTTGTGGCTTTCAGTACAACTGAGTGGACATGCTTGTTAAACTTATGGTTTGACTACAGCATTACATCTAGATAGCTTGGTTTCTTCAACAATTGACAAAAGAATGCCATCAAGAGAATACGTTGCATTTGGTGAATTGACAGTTGCATTATATGCTAGAATGGAACACTTGTCAATGTTACATGACATACACCAAGTTTTGGCCCAGTGATGCAAAGCGTTAATGTTAGTTGTTCGGTTTGATCACCACCACATTTATATGAATGGGAAACATGAGCCTTTTTCTATTTAGGCGGAGTTTTTGAGTGACACTTTGAAGATATTGAAAGACATTCAATTGATGTGATAGGGTCAAAAGCAAGGTCTTCTTTCCTGATGCCATTGTGTAGAGGAGATTTTTCATTCTTTAAACCATTGAGTAGCATGATAACACCATCCACTCAAACATCAATACATAAAAAAGATCCAGAACTATATCTGCTTGTGTCTTCTAGCAAATGGTCTTTACAGAACTGAGCACAGAACATTTTTTTTTAAAAATATCAGCGCATCATTTTGGGTTTTCAGTATAATTGCTGTTCGTTAAAATAAATTTAATTGGTGGCTTAGTAGAACTTTGGGGTCCCTTCAAATGGCGATGAAAGAGCATACTGTTTCGAATGAAAGAGGTTTGCAAATGCGATTAGAGATGATGATAATCATAACTCATAGTTATATTCATATTGATTATGATATTAGCTATATTAATTTAAATGTGAATATTTATATTTCTCCCAAATTGAAATTAAAGTTTACACCAAAATGGATATGATTATATCTATTGAATTTAAAGTGGATTTGGAGATTATAATTAATGTTATTCATTTTATTGGCAGCTAATCACCTAAACTTGTTTGCCATTGATGATTGAGTCACCGCTACAGTTGGTGCAATCTGTTTTTGTCACCATTTTGCTGGAATAGATGAGCTTTTTCTCAAGATGAAGATGTTGACTGATTTAAGCAGAGATGTCTATTGAATAATCCAATTTGTGGAGTTTTTTTGGCGACTCTTAGTAATGCCACTTAATCTATAACATCGATTCTGTATTTACTATTTAGTCCAAAGAAGTCTAATCCTTATGACTATATATGTATGATTTTTGTTTGCGCTTTCCCCACCCTTACACAGTTCAATTTCTGATATTTATCTACCTTCTTTGCTTCAATTTCTTGCTCATGTAGTCGCTCAGGGCAGTTATGTCTATCATCAGTAAGCCTTATAGCCTTGCTAACTCTGTCCAAGTTAAATCTTACAAAGTTTTTATGCTTAAGCATTCTGTTTTTCTAGTTCAACTAGAAAGATTTTAACCGGTCTTTCAGGCAGGACATAGCTTTTATTCTTGATACAAATTGGTATTATGCTCACTGATATCACACCTACTTTTGTATGTCGCAATCTATCACTTGACTCTATTTCATGATTTTTTATATTTGTCTTTACTGAAGTTACCAGACACTGCAATATTTACAACTTGATGCATTCTTCTTTTCAATGTTCCTTACTTTAAAATTCTGTCACAGACAATGTTGAAATCCTATAGGCTATAGGATGTATTTAGATCACTATTCTATGATCATAATTATGTTTAGTTTTCATACCATTTCATGTTGTGTTTAGACCCATAACATTCAAGCAAAATTCAATGTGCAGTTGTAGCAACGTTGCCCCTTTTGTACTAAAGGTGTGTTAGTTTCTTGAACTCACCGGTAATATGCATCACAGTCTCCTCTTCAGTTCTAAACATTCTGTTTATAGCAGTCATGTGTTCATCCATAATTTTTACCTCGTAGCTCATAGTATAGAGAAAAAAACCGATCTTGGATTGTCATCAGCACCTTTTCTGACTCTCTTCTAATCTAGCCAATTCACACCAATGCTATTTTCGAGCCCATTTTCTAGTCTCCATTTACATGGCTTGATCTGGACACCAACAGTGCAGAAGTTTCTCTTTTCACTTTTTTTCTATCATGTAGTCCACTTCGTTTCTTAATTCTGTTTTTGTCTTATTTTTTGTCAACATTTTCTTGACTATTGCTAAGAAGAAATTTCATTTACATGCTTTCAGAAAATATTATTATTTATATTATCACTCTTACCTAGGCCTTACTGAATTGTGAATAATAATGATAATTGTTTATATCAACAAATGATCCATTATTTTAACCATGATCATGAACTTATACCTTTTAATAATGTGCGTTGTGGATATGATATGCTTTGGTTTTTGATTATATTGATGTTATTATGGCTATTTAATATAAGTGTAAAAATAGTCATACTCCAAACATCTATCTTAGAAGGTTTTATCACAATGTATGACTTTATTAAAAAGTTATTAATGGTTTTCTAAGACAGAAATTCAATAAATACATACATAAATAATTTGCCATGCATCTAATTCGTCATCACATTTGCACAGTATGCATAGTACAGTAAACCATAGATACAAATAAAGAGTATGGGAGTTGACCTAGTAATTTACAATTATTTAATTAATTTTAATGGCCGTATTTAAATTAGGTGTCAGTATTTAAAATTGAAGTTGAAATATAATTCAACTGAAGCTTCTCAGTCACTATTAGTAAATGGTATTTTCCATCTGCAACCAATGTTGAATAAAACATTAAAATAATGTGTATAGCCAAGATATGTAACTGTTTAAATCAAATTCCTGGTAACAAATGAAATAATTGATATAATGGTCTGCTCAAGCCTGTGCCTACATATATACATATATACTTGTTCAACATAGAGAGGTTTCAGTAATAATATAATACAGCCCAGTAAAATAAGCAACTCCTTTCTCATTTATAACAAGTTTCCATACCATACTGTATAACATTATCAATTTAACTCAGTTTTGCTTTGTATATAAGACCATTATATGTGAGATGGGCATAAATTTATATTTATTGAAATTGAGATTTTATAGATTGAATTTTTACTGCAAATAACTACACACATTTTTAAATCACAGGATGGTAGATGAAGGTCACTGCTAGTCCAACATGGTAGATCACATGACTGCTGCCTTAATGGATATATTGTTAATAGATGCTGTCACATGACCGGCATATCTATCAACAGGTAAGTGTCTTTATATGCCAATATACTAGTTATTTTCTGTACTAACAATGTCACTTACATACACATTACTCTTGGCAACCTTTTTTGTCTTTATAGAATAATGCAGATAGAAAGATGCAGATATAATATATATCTGCATCTTTCTGTTCGGTCTGTGTCCAACTAACAACAGTATCTAAAGCATAGACTTTTTTACAAAGTTGTTACACAAAAAATAGTTATAAGAGATAACAGTCATGGAAATTTTATTTTATAGTATATAATACCATATGGCTACTAACAGCCCCTGTAGCTGGGTAAATGCTTGAAGAAGCCGTATCTACAATAGCCTGGATGTAACCTCAAATATACAATAGATAAATTAGGAGTTGTGTTTTCAATTAATATGCTATATTCTCATGCTGTAGTTGTCTTCTTTTGATTTAATTAGTGGCTTTCTGGTAGCCAATTGTTACTCCAACCAACCACCAACTTTTCAACACTAATCATTCATCTACCTGGAATTTGTGATATATTTTTAATTAAAAATGAATTCCTTTTTCAGTTAGTTTAGTCTGCATAATTGTTTCAAGCTTAACATTCATTGAGCATTGTTGAAGGAGCAATTATGGTGAAACTATGTGCTGCACCTGTGATTATTTTACTTAGATTTCAGGATCAGAGGTTAATTTTTCCTATGCTCTAACGCTATTATGGAGCTTTGTAACCCCTCCCTCATCAGCTGCTTTCTTAGAATATAGAGCTACTATGTTTTTTGGTTTTTAACAGTAAACTGTTATTATCTCATTCCAGTTACTCAACTCTTAGGTAGCTATCAAAATAAGCAATCTGGCAAAATGTAATTGCTCTGCTCTTTGAAAATGTTCTTCATAGCCTGTTTACCTAGTTAATGGCGATCATTGGGGCCTCAGAGGCCTCTCCTCCCTTCTAAGTAGCAAATATCAATAACTCTTAAATGTTATGACCAGGTTCAAGAATAATATGCAGTTTGTTCAAAATTTCGTTCAAATAGCATGCCTTTTCTATCAAAATTACAAACTTTAAAAATAGAAAAGGCATAAAATATAATTAAAATTTTCAGTTTCCTAACCCAAACCTTTCAGTAATTTAAACTTGGGTACAATTCTACTTGTTAAATTGTTTTCACTCACATTTTTATTCTCAATGAATGTCTAGTTTCCTTCTAGATCTTTCATTGTGACTCTTTTAAATAATTGCTGGTTGGTTTAATAAAGTAGCCACAATTTTTAATTTATTTCATAACAATCTGCAAATTGTCCATAATTTTGACGTCTATTTAAAGAGCTATTTGGGCAATTATAATAGAGTAAATAATTGCATATTATTGTTATATTTTTAACATTTCTAGCTGAATTATAAATCCAGTTTAGCAAAGATGCATCTTCTGGAAAGATGTCTCCTTTGCTCATTAGCGTGGACTCGGGTTATTGCAACAGCCACTTGGCTGGTATATTTAGCAGTCGAGTTCGTAATTTATTGTACGTATTACAAGTGGAAATGATTGAGCATTTGACATTTGATAGCACAAGGCACACTTGCAATGCTAAAACAACAAAATCATTTCTGAGCTTCATTTGTTGCGAGTGAATGAGTTCAGGATATTCCCTGCATATGCACTTACAGGTGTATTATTAAACAGCTCGATTGTTTACCAATATACTTGATAATTTGCAATCTCAGCGAGTTTTAACTATTTAGAAATTTGGTTTTAAATAGGTATATGTAGATTTGCTTTTGGAGTACTAGTTGCACGTGTTATTTAGTTTATTGGCTCCTAGCCGACTTTACCACATTGCGGTATTATCACAAGTATTTATTCCTTTGATCTCTGCCGCCGTCCAATCAAAGCATAATCGTATGCAGATGAACGTTCGGCTCTAAATGAACAGATTGCGCTTATTATAACTTTGTCTCTGCAACTGCACGCAAGGACTGGAAGTGAATTTTTTAAGTTATTTGAATTCTACTGTCACTGTTACAGTTGATTTCATGCTAGTTTAGCCTTTAATATGTAGAAGTATTTCATCTGTTAAATTAGAGTATAGTTTACTTTCTGGGATGTAAAGGAGTAGTTCTCTATTTACTGCAATAAATTTTATCCTGACTTTAACTTGAAGATTAGTGAATTAAAATACAATTTAAAAGGTAAGCAAACTACTTAATTACTCTTAGGGTGTATTGAACTGACTTTGCCATATATAAAAAATAGCCTGCTATCTGAAGCTATACATGCAGTACATACAAATTTATCTTATCAGTAAAATTCTAAAAATAAAATTACATTTACTGAAGCTGGTTTTTGCACGTAAACTTTCACTTCATTTTTAAAATTTTAGTAAATTACCTGTTTAGTTTTTACACATCTTAAAGTGCTAGAATATATTTTTAGTCTGTGGAGTAAAATGTCAACTTTCTAATCAGCCGCCTATTTATAGATGTGAGTTGATACTGTTTTTAGAACTCTTCCATCTTTAGTAGAAAATATCCCAGTTATAAGTAATATATACTTCAGCTTGCCTTAACCCCCAGCCCTCAGCTTTATCAGTTATAGTAATCTACTAATCTCTCCGAAAGTCGCTTTCAACTGTGCGAAATGTTGACTGATAACTCACTCCTAGTCCTAGACACTGTCTTCGCTGCATAGCCCCATTTACCTGCCACTGCTCTACAGTTCACATCTTAAATGTTGGCTGCATTTTAACACCTCTCATTGTTATATTTATTTTCATTGAAATTTACCATTACTATTAGTAATTAGTAATTAGTAATTTTGAGTGAAATAGAGTTGTACTACCAAGTTATTCTTGAGACTGAAACTTGGGGAGCTTTTCCAACTCGCAAACATTTTAGTGGTTATTGTTAGGATTACTATTAGTACTGGCAGTAAGGTGTAGCTTAGTGACTGGTGCATATGAATAAGAGTTACACTTTGAGGCTCAATAAAAAAAAATTTCAAGAATGATTTAAAATTACATTGAAGTTTGTCAAAAGTCTTTCTATTGGTTTTGCTATCTACCAATCTGCCATTTGAATGAGTAAAAATTGCTCTCTGCTGAATAGCACTACAATTTTTTTTCTTGCTCTGTTGACAGAGCATGTGGACTTCTGGAGACCTTAGGGAAAGGCAGTCCTCGACTTTCTGCAGATTTCTATTCATGTTTGTTTGCTTTCAACACCTGCTGGGAGACAGCGGTGTGGATGAGATAGAGCTGAATGTGGAGAAGATATCAGAACTTGGTAACCCGGATGTCTTACTGTCAACTATAAGTCGACTGGCTCTAGCCCTCAGCAAGTGTGGAGTAGATGTCAGAGGCATGAAGGAGCTGGAAAGGAATATGTTACCCAGCAATACCAGTGCCAAGTGCATGGATGGAACCAATGCTGGGTATGTCGGCCTACTGTTTAGTCCTATTAAATCATGGCTGCCCAACCGGCATAAAATTAAAATTATTTTTTACATGTTTTTATGAATCAGAGTGAAAAACCATCTTTCAAATGTCTCGTGTATATACATGCTACAAAAAATATAGCAGGCCGTAAATCTTGGGACTTTATTGTGTAATGATTCATAGGAATTTGAAATTTGAAAATTACTGATGCTGTGTCCCTCCAGCCCAAGCTAAAGTCTACAATGTAGCCCTGCCACCAGAATATTCCCTTTCAGTGGCCCTCACTCTAAACAAGTTGGACACCCTGTATTAGATCATCGTTATTGATAGTAGCTACTACTTTTTTACCTTTGACTTTCACTTGTTGGTGACTTCTTTAAATCAAGTAGAGAGAAAAGTTGGAACAGCTGCGTTGAGGGCAGTTTGCACCTGCCTTTTGGTAGCTAAACTGATATTGGTAGAGTTTTATCTCTGCTTGGGGGGCCTGCCATGCTATTTGCTTATCTAGAGGAATTTTACTACGAGATTACAATTCACAACAACTCTGCCAACCATTCTTGTGGCTTTGATGAATTTCTTTTTTATAACTAATTCACAAAATAAATCTTTTTTAATTGATTGGGTTCCAGTGCTGATGGCCTGTTGTGGTGGTATCACTTTACTAGTTTACTTGCATCTGCTGTTACCATGTACTGTGTAATTCCGCAGTGTAGTGTATAACTGTGTATAGTGTAGTGTAAAGCTCTACATAGTGTACCTGTACCTTGTGTACCTGTACCTTGTGTAGCTGTACCTTGTGTAGCTGTACCTTGTGTAGCTGTACATTGTGTAGCTGTACATTGTGTACCTGTACATAGTGTAGCTCTAGATAGAGTCAAATTAGTCACATGTCAGTTCCCAGTGAAAACACTTGCACATCTGTTTGTTTCTTTCCCTTTGATCTGACTCTATCAAAGGGCTACCCTACACATCTTTAAATATGAGGTGTCTTGAAAGTAGAAAAATTGGTGATAAATTCATTATCAACACAATAGTATTACGAAGCCTGTATTGTAACTCCAGAAGTGATGAAAATGGGCCCCATGGTCATTCTCAAAGTATACATCCAAATCTCATGGCTAACTATGAACAAAGAGGGGCATAGCTAATTGTTCTCTGCTAGAAAATAGACATCTACTCTAAAAACCTCCACCAGTATTGCTTTTCAAAAACATTTGCTTGGAAATGGTCATGTGTGACGCAATGCCAGGTTTTATCTCAACATCTGCAAACAAAAACAATTTAAACTGCTATGATTCATTGCTGTTTTGAACTGTCCATAATGTTTGTTGGTAACAGTGCAGTGCCCTGATGGAGGTAGGACAGTGGCCCTTGCTGCCTTTGATTTCTCCCCAACTAGTTAATTACTTTAAATCAGGTAGAATTGCTGCAGGTATCACCTTATCACCAAAACTGATGCAGAATATGCTCTGGAAGGCATCGCCACCAAATCTTCACCAAAAAATCATTTCTCATCATTAGAAACCACTCACGACCTCTAATCTCTCACACCGGCTGTAGTTTACACTCCCTGGATGTAGTTTACACTCCCTGGCTGTAGTTTACACTCTCTAGCTGTAGTTTACACTCCCTGGATGTAGTTTACACTCTCTAGCTGTAGTTTACACTCTCTAGCTGTAGTTTACACTCTCTGGCTGTAGCTGACACTCAGAGAGTTACCTGGCTGGCCCCCTGCAGGTATTACATAGGAGGGGAATTGCTGTATAATCTACATTAAGCTATCACTGATTTTAAGAAGACAGATTTATAATGGGTGTCTTTAGCTTAGTTTTTTACCTGCAGGATTAATCTATTATTGTAAGTAAATTAACCGGAACAGATCCACTCTCTACCTCTACCTGTAGCTCGCCATGCTCTGGTATATAAACCAAGAAATTCTTATCCAGTCTGCACTTTGGTAACTGTAAGATGTGGTTGCACTCTTAGGAAAGTCTGGTCTTCCCCCCTCTCCATCACCTGTGACTCTGTGAATCTCTGGTTATACTTAGGTACACAGCTAGTCATTCATGGAGAGAGCTCACTTTCGGCCAGCCTGGCTTACGCTAAAGAAAGGAGTTGTGATTTGCTCTAAGTCTATGCTAATATAGAACTGTGTTTAGTGAAAGATGATAGTATTTCATGATTGCATTGAAGATGCCGAGATCACCAATTCATTGTATTGCTGTCACCAGCACTATGGGCCTCAGCAATACTCCCCCCCCCCTCTCTCTTTCACTCTATCTCCATCTCTCTCATGTTTCCAAATTGACTGTTCAGCACTGCAAGTGTTGACCAGTTGGAATTGGTTTGATTTTTGAAAATGGATGAATGATTTGCCTGTTCACCACTGCAGCCAGCCACATTTGGATATTTCTATGAGTTAATGCACAGGCCTCGTTGTTGTTCACCACAAGTATTCAGGTATAGATTGGATTTAGCAGTTAAGAGCCCTTTTGCCTCTGTGAAGTAGCATTAAGCACCCTTCAAGGCCAGCCTGGAGTGCACATTTCGTAGTTGTTACCATTCAGTCTATTTTCTCTTTCCTTCTCTTGTGGTGGAAGAAATACAGAGGTGGGGTGGTCTGGGTGCCCCCCCAACCTCTGCATAGCTGGCTGATGAACTTCCTGCTGTGATTGATTGGAATGGAAGTAATTCAACTGTTTGATTGTTTATTCATGGAGCTGTTGGTGGCCCTCTTCACTTATTCAAATGGATAATTTATTTTCATCACTTTGAATCAAGCTGTTCAATCACAGCCACAATTCTTAGCCCTAAATCATAGCCACAATTCTTAACCCTAATTTCTAGCTCCACTGATGCACAGAACATCTCTTACCTCATTTCACTGCACTCAGTCTATTTCGTTGACTCTACAGTTTTTTGCAACTGCAACTGAGAATTCATTTCTAATGGGTTTTTGCTAAATTAATTACAACTGTTAATTTTGTAGTTGGAGCCTAAATATTACCCCTACAATCTGCCTATATTTTCATAGTAGGCTGAGTGATAATTATGAGGTTATTTATTTAATAGCACAGTTAGGTAAGTTTGTTTTCAGCAGAGTGTTGTTGCAGTCTGCTGAACACTCATCTCTCCCTATCATAATATTTACAGATACTACATTAGGAAGAGAGAGGGCAGTAACAGGTGGCTGGTGTTCCTTGATGGAGGATATTATTGTTTTGATAAGAGATCCTGTAGAGCCAGAAGTGAGAACACTAGAAATCTCACCAGCTCCGCCCACTGGAGTCTGACAAAAGAAGGTAGGTTCATGAATACCACTATGTGGAGGAGACAACCCTTGGCTTGTTTGCAATAGGATAAGCACATGGATATGTCTTTCAATAAAGGAAAAAAACTCAAGCAAGTTTATAGTCACTATCTCTGTGACAAAACCCCTAATAGAAGGGTTTTTGTCAAAAATCAGGCTAAGAACTCGGGCACGAACCCCTAGACTTCGGCTGCTCCCTATCTTTTGATAGAGGAAAATAGGTCGTTCAATCATTAAAATCGTGCCGTTATTGTACAATTTTTTTATGTGATAAAGATGATGCGTCAATCATTTGTAAATAAAAGTCTAAAATTATACTTTTGTGCAGTTATTTTTAAATGAGTTTCATGATCTCCCAATTTTCAAGTATGTAAGCACCTTCAGGCTACCTGAAATCATTAGATTCAAAATCATACTTTTATTTTCTATTTAGTTTTTTAAACCTGTTCTAAGAACTGGGTTGCACAAGTATCATTCACCTACTAGCAGTATATTATACTGTATATTAACCGTAGGTATAATTCGCAATGCGCAATAAATATACTGTAAGTTACAATGTAAGCAATGTGCCAAGTCCTAAAAATAAGGACTATCTGACTTGGCCAGTGACAATAGCAGTCTGATTTTAGTTGAAATAGTGGTTGTAATCTCTCAAATTTACACAAGCATTATATAAATAGATAGTAATATTATATTACTATCATTACTATTATTTCAGTTTATTTTTTATACATTCTTTATTAGCTTCATCATCAGCAAATTTTTAAAATTTGATAAAACAGCTCATAAAATTGATTAACTGGTGTAAATTCAATTTTGCATGCTTATTTTACCTACGGAGCAATAATAATGTCTTCTGTATGTACAGGAACTGGAATCCTCTCCTGGAATCCTGAAGAAAACCCTTTCTTATTCTCTGCCAACATTGTGTACGTTCCGTACTGCTCCTCGGACGCCTGGAGTGGTAATAACACCAAAAGTAAGTCAGCAAACTGTTTCGGTCAGCTTCCTTTGCGGCTGACTCATCCCATGACATCACTTTATGTAAACAAATGTATCAGACTTGATTGAAGACTAAAGTAAATGGTAACATGTCCAAAGTGCTATCACTTTACCTGGGAGTGTGTGAAATGGTGCTTTCCAAACTCACTTAGGAGCAGTGGTGGAGAAATTGAGATAGCCTAAGCTCTTTAATTTTATTATTAAATTCTGGTTGTAGGCGCAGGTTGAAATTTTTTCAAGAGTTCAACTTCTTTTGCTACATTTCTAATCTAGAACACAGGCTTTTCTCTATTTCTCCATTGCTGCACCTACCTCGCCAAACTCTCTGGTAGTTGTGTCCTCTTTGTTATGTAAGAATTCCTGAAGCTCTTTTGCAAGAGCTCTGTCCACCCCTGGAACTTGGTTTCCACTTTGTTTTGAGACGTAAAGTTGGCAGAGCAATACCAGCCATGTGTTGGCTACAGGTGGCTCTTCACAAACAAAACTAGAGATGAAAGGAAAGTTTTATTCTCGTCAAGTGTTACATTTATCTAAATCCATCAAAGTTCATGTTACTACATCACTTGATCCTTTCATCTTCTGTGTTTATGGCAATCTCTCTCAGCAATTAATCAAGCTGCATCTAGTGATATCTTCTTAATGATGTATGTCAACTAAGTGGGTTGATGTTCTTGTATATGTCCACCTGATGGCACTCCGTGTGCCTGCATTGCTGCTAGGGAGATTGTTTAATCTTGTCATCACAATAATGCTGCTACTAACACTGGAAAATTAGTTGTATTGCATTAGCAATATAATATTATATTATATAACAGCTTTGTACATAGTAAAGTTGATTTTGGCTTCTTCTACACAATATTATTCCAGACTGCATGTTTTTCAACGCTGTACTTTACACTGTATATTTTTAGATGGTCTGCACTTTATGGGTGCAAACATCGTAGATGAGGTGATCAAAGACCTGTACAGACACGGTCTCAAGAGTGGGGAAAAGCTGTTCTTTGCTGGAAGCAGGTATGCCATCTTGTCTAACAAGAAAGTGGAGGGTTGTGGCATTGTATTGGCTAATTCTAAAATTATTCTTGGGAGAAATAATTATTTTGGAGTTTTATAGTATAAAAATATATTATACTTTATAATGTATTCATGTGATAGTAGAATATCACAGTCACTAACAGTTAGTCATAGTCACTATCAGCTAGTCATAGTCACTATTAGTTAGTCATAGTCACTATTAGTTAGTCATAGTCACTATCAATCACTCATTGTAACTGCAATCAATCTCTATACACCAGTTGTAAGTTTACCTACTATGACTTAGAAACACTAGATTTACTAATTATAATTATTCATCAGCTACAGATAAATATTTTTTCTTTAACCTGAATAATCCACAAAAGTTTATTCTTCTCTTACTTGTCCAACTCAAACATCAACTCAACTCCTGGCCTTTATATAACTCTGGTGAGCTAAAAGCTGTGAAGTACCTACTCAGTCCCATTCATTCCAACTTCTACAGCTGAATGGTCGTAGTTTTGTCACCTTATTGATACCCGCACCTCACAGGAAACGATAATTGCAATAACTGTTAGTTCAATTGACGTAACAGCCTCATTCAAGTGTGCTAATTCAGTGAATACCCACCACTTGATGATATTTCATTTCATTTCCCCTCTCTGTGGTTGTATTTGTGAAAAACCATCCAACTAAATAAATATTTCCTAAATTCAAGCATAACCCAGCTAATCCAGAAGTTCATGTAGTAAATTGACCCATCAGTAATCATCGTTGACTTGGCGATGAATTGTAATTTTAAGTTGCACCTAAAAACTGATAACTGACTGAGTATGAATCAGTAATACTCACTAGAAGTGTATCAGCGCAGATCTAGCAACCAGTCATTGTGCTCTTGTCTGCCCCTGTATCCCTTTTCAATAGAAATTCAATCATAAATAGTCAAATTTCAAAGAGAAATTTCCTTTTGTGTTAAAATTAAAAACTGCATGTAAACGTACTACTTAAAGCACCTGAATCACACTTCAGACTATGTAGTATATTTCATACTTGAACATTTAATATATGTTATACCAAGCTATGTAATATATTTCATGCCAAACCACTATCAACAGCTCACTGTTTTAGCACAATACATTTTCCATGTCACAACTGTAAAAGGGAATTTATATATTTTTTGTTATCATACGCTATTGTAGCATATAAATTAGAATATAATATTTGAATATACATTTGGTATTATTATAGTATTTTATTATAACATGCCACTTATAGATCCTAGTAAATCATGTTCAGCATTGCTGGGGAGGGGGGGTATGCACTTCCATAAGAGTTTAAGGATCACTGGTAAAGCATACTATTATCAAGTACAGAATGTATATAAATTAAGTATGTTCCATTGTATAATACTCAAGGTCGGTTTACAAATACCCATGTGCAAGCAGGTTCTCTATAAATAGCCCACAAGCACTTGTGGATGCTGTACATGTGTTGCTGCCGGAATTCAGGAGCTGCCTGTTCCTACTGACTATATACAAACAGATTACATGTGTTTCAGTGCTGGAGCTACCGGCGTGTTACTAAATATAGACCGAGTGGCAGACAGGCTGGCGAAAGAGGCGCCCGGGCTTGATGTGCAAGGCATAGTGGACTCCGGCTGGTTCCTCGATACAGAGCAGCTTCACAAAACCGAGTGTACCAACACTCTCAACTGTCCACCCGCAGAAGCTGTGCAGAAGGGTTTCAGGCAAGTGCAGGCTAGGTTGCAGTAGTACAGATCAGCTGGACACATGTTCTTTTATGATTTAGCAGCAGCATTACAAAACAGCATGTTTTTTAGTGTGGAGGAGTGCTGCATGGACATACTGTTTAGAAAGTTGGCAGCAAACCTGAGTTGATTAAAAGGTCTTTCTCTGTATATGTTCTGAGCTGTAGATATTGATGGAACATTCTACTGCATGTCATATGATGCTCCACACACGAGTGTGCTTGTCCAATTCATTAACAAAAGATCCTTTCGTTTTCAGAAGGATAATTTCTGCTCTAGCTTAAATCCATTTCGTTTAGTATATCCATTATTTATATGCTGAAGTTATTGTGTGTATCAACGAGCTCAGTTTGGTCTCGATTTTAAACTAATCTTTGTTTTTAGATTCTGGAAATCAGAAATACCAAAGAGGTGTAAAAGAGCGTACTCTGATGAGCCCTGGAGGTGCTTCTTTGGCTACAGAATCTATCCATTCATCAAAAGTATATTCTTACTCTACTCTATTAGTTCTTATTGCAGTATTATGAATCCCCAAACCTTGGTGGTAGCTATTCTCTAATCAGTTCTACTTAGGGAACTAAATTACCAGACGGCCTGGCAATAAATTGTCCCAAAAGAGCTATTTTGGGGTTGATTTGCTACCAGACCATATTTCTTAGGGCAGTTTATCACCAGCTCCAACTACATGTATGAATGACACTAGTTATGTTGTCTATTTTAGCTCCTCTCTTTGTGATAGCCTATCTGTATGACAGAGCCCAAATTCTAGCCTCAATGGGAGGAGGTCTAGGGGTGTACCAACAAGTGCAGCAGGATTCTTACGCTAAGCATAATACTAAAGGAATCAACTATATGAGGGACTTGGCCAAGTTAATGAATGACACTCTATCAAATGTTTCGTGAGTTACCATAAATCTTTCTTTTGTGTTTTAAATTTTTTGCGTTGTTTTTACCAACATTGTATAAAGTTTATTGGCCTGGAAGTATACAAGTATTATAACAGAAAAACCAATGTAAAAATTGCAACATTGGAAATTGTCAGTAAATTTTTAAACCTTTAGGTTCTTATTTGAAAAAAATTAATTTATAATTTTTTACATCACTCTCAGTTCCTAAAGTGTTAAATGTATTAAAACAGTGCCCCACAATAACTAAAATGGCAAATTTGAAATATAATTTTCTTGCAATCTTCAAATTTTCTTTATTTCAAGATTTTATTTGGCATTTCATGTCCTACCATTCAAGTAAGTGGTACACTGCAGGTGACAATATGAATTTGTATAATTATGTACACAAATAATATTTTGAAAGTTTCATATGAATGATCTAACACCTGCTATTTAATATATCTTCACTGTTTACTGTGTTTATAACTCTATTGTTTACTTGTATGCTGTATTGTAGGGCTGTGTTTGCTCCATCTTGCATGGACCATGAACTTCTTCAACGCAGGTAATTATTACAATACCAATCTTAGTTTAGTATGACAGCATTTTACCTGCTGTGCTCACCTATAAAGCATTCTTAACTTTTTGCATTTCATCTTGCTTTCTTTCATTCTTTTTATGTTCATCGTTTTTTAATATATTTATTGCTACTTTTTCATGTTTCTAAATCTTTTGTTTAGTTGCCGGCTTGCAAATCATTTCAAGTTCAAATCTTTACAGTTGCAAATTTGATATTCCCACTACTATGAAAGGTCCAAATACATTTCTCATTGAATATCCTTTCACTTGCAACCTTCATTCAGTTCTGAGGTTTTTTTTGTCTCAATACTGCACTCTCGTTTCTTCTCTCCTGCTCAGGTGGTTATGAAAGGTGTACTTCTACTTCCTTTCCAGGCAACGCCTGTAGTTGTTCTCTCCTGATGTAGAAAACTGGTGGCTTTTGACATGAGGTTGATGTTTTGTGAAATGTTTATTGTCCGTTGCGTAAAAAGTCAGTTACAGCAACTGCTTGGTGACATTGAAGCCCCATATACCAAATCTGTTTATTTTTACCTACTGTTCTTGTGCTGACCTTCATTCTAAATGTCAAATGATGTAGGGCCAGCTTGTATTGATTCCACGTAACATTTCACAACCCGCCACCCTACCGCTCGTAGCTAAACATTTCTCGTAACAGATTATTGATTTGCCTCTTGTTTACGCAGAAAAATTAAAACAAAGTTGGTAACAGCTGAATTTTTGACCTAAATAGCATGTTGCCATGTGCTGCTGTAAGTGGGTGAAGCAGAGACAGTTAATGATGTAGGTGCAGTAATGGAGAAATTGAGAAAAGCCTGTGTTCTAGATAAAAAAAATATAGCAAAAGAATTTATGTTCTTGTGAGGATTTCAACCCTGCACCCTAAACCACAATTTATTTAAATAATTAAAGAATTTAGGCTATCTGAATTTTTCCACTGCAGCACCTGGGGGGGGGGGGGGTCTTAACTTCTTGGAATTTTAGAGTTTTTAGCATTTTTTTAAAAAAAATCAGTACATGTAACTTGAATAATTTACCTGCATACCTGAAGTAGGGTACAGAGCAAAAGCATGTATACAAATTTTAAAAAATTGCTGACTGTAAGTGCCTGTGTTCTTTGGAAGAACTGATATTTTTTAAAGGAAGGAACTATTAAATGTGTACAAATGACCATGTGAAAACCAGTATAGTATATGATGCTCCTGGTATAGACTTGGTACCAAACCTTATAGTACTGACCACTTTTGTTTAAAGTAGTGTGAACTGCCTATGAATACGCTGTACCAGCACACCTCTAGCCAGGGGTTTAGCGCCTCTCTACTATATATTACACATTTACATTATCAGCACAGCTCTAGTTAGTAGTACCACTCAACATGTTGATACTATATTCTGCACTTATTAGCACAGCTCTAGTTAGTAGTGCCACTCAACATATTGATACTATATTCTGCACTTATTAGCACAGCTCTAGTCCGTAGTGCCACTCAACATATTGATACTATATTCTGCACTTATCAGCACAGCTCTAGTCCGTAGTGCCACTCAACATATTGATACTATTAATGCTGTTTTAGCCATAGTCTTCTGTTGATACATTGCCACATGATTCTGCACTTCAAAAGATTCCAAATGTTTGACCAACAAATATTTTGAGCAAGAGCCGTGACTAAATTGACATATCATGACATGGGCGAGCTAGGTGGTTTGAGACGCCCTCTCCCTGCCCCTACCCGTCGCAGCAGTGTACAAGTGATTTGGTAGGCCACATACCTCATCCTATATGAAGATCATACAATTCAGTCGGTTCTAAAGGAGAGATAAAAGGCCTCCCACTTAGCTAGGCACCCCTGAGCCCTTGTTTTGGCTAGTGATGACAAAGCCAGCTCTAGCATAATATTTACCTAAGTCTTTTGAAATTAGATGTGGTGTTCTTGAGCTGTGAACCTTTATGGCTTATTGTCAACAAGCAGGCATTTCATCTTTTGATACTTACAGCACATGTAAGACCTGTGAACATGTCTTTGTACTCTGAGCTTATAGCACTGGATCTTCTTTATTAAGTCCTTCTATTTCAACACCTCAATATCTTAGCAACTCCTTCTCAACTTCCTAGTAAAGTGGTATTTAATATATCACTGAGTTCTGTGTTTACATCTCAACTATTTATTCAATTTACCTTATACCTAACGTAGCTGGTGTTCAGTAATACAGTTTATATGATATACCAACTCACTTACTGTTTTGTATTTCCTGGTAACATCTCTCTGCATTGCCAAAAGAAGTCCCGTCAACCACAGAATTGTGGGGTTTTGCACAGTCTGATTTACAACAGTTTGAGTGTTCAGATTTGAAGTAAAATTATTTTATTTCACATCCAGGCAACTTCATGAAGCAGATATTGAATAAATTGGGTTGAAAAAGCTGCAATCTCACATCTGCTGAGTTTTTTAAGTTGAATTTAGAAGTAAATAGATTAGATTTGTTTCCCCTGAAAATATTTGTGTACTTACACAGCAAATGGCACAGCGTAGCAGTCAAAGGAGTTACTCTGATAGAGGCCCTGAGATGTTGGGAGGGTAGTCAGGAAACAACTAATCGTCCCCGCCAAGCGCAGTTGCCGCCCTACCCCTGGTCCACAAGCTCTTTCGAAGTGCCAGATCTCTCAGAGTTGGAGGATATCGCCAGCGAGGAAGAAGTGACCAACGAGATTCGTCACTCCAGCAGGAAGTTGGACAAGGAAAGGCGGAGATTACGAAGTATGTGCACACATGGATATAGTAGAGTGTAGTGTGGACAATAATATATAATTTATTATAATTTAATAAAAGTAGGGCCAAATTATTTGAATATAAGTGAAACACATGGTTTATTGACTCTGCTTGATGTATGGAGAATAAAGTATTAGCAACTTTAATTCTGAAATCTTTCTGCATATGATTATTTGGTTGCGTTTTTCTCACCATTTCACTGTCCCTTAATAGTTAGTTGATTTGGTGATTTATAGAGAGGTTGGCATGCCAGCTTTGATACACACATTTCCATGTTTTTGTTATCAGTTGATCAAAGGAAACAATATGCAAGGAATTTAGGAGATACATAGAAATAAGTTGTAGCTTAGTATTTAGAATAATATAAATTAGTAATATGTAATTCTACTGTAATAATCGCTGTAATGTTTCTGATTTTTCTCCCACGAATAATCTGGGAACAGGAAGTAACTTGTCTTATTGTATTCTTATGCAATTTGATTCTTGGCACCAAAACCCTTTAAATCACACGATTCTCTTTCCTTTGATATTCTAATTATTTTCCAAAAATATTCATGAGCTATTTGTGAACCTACCCTTTACCTTACTCTACAGCCTGCCCTATAGGCTCCCCTACAGCTTGCCCCATAGTCTGACCTTCACATTACACACCTGTTATACAACTTAAGCTGCTAACTTCAGTTGGCTGCCTTACAAACATTATGTACCAAAGTTATGGGAAAACACATAATTGTATAAAATTTATGCAGGAAATAAAAAGAAGAAAAAGCAAAGAGTGCTCAAGAAGAACAGGAAATCCTTAAGGTTGAGGAGGGAGATAACTTCTGAAGAGTCAGAGGCGGGCACTGGACAAGGGGCGGAGTCTGTGGAGCAGTTACTAGCCAATGCTCTACAGAGTAATAGCCTCAGAGCCTATGCCAACCAGCAGCAATCGCAGTGTCAGTATCAACTGTTTGACGAGTGCACAACTCCTAACTGCAACCTCCTTTGTCCTTCTTACATAAATCTCTTCAGTACTGACAGTAGTAATCAGAATAAAAACCCCAGTTACTATAACGCAGATATATCCGATATCGAGAGGTATATAGACGACCCCGATATGTTAGATGAAATAATATCACGGCAAAGCTGACTAGGCCGCGCCACTTGCAAGCAACTGTTTCATGCGTTCTATTACGGATCATTGCAAGACTACATTCAGTAGGTGTTTCTCCAGCATGTAGTGCCTACTGTTCGACAATCAGCTTGTATAGCCTACTGATCCTAGCAAAGCATGAACTATTTATCGCTGCAAGTGGCGGAGTCCGGTCTTTATTTGTGCCATTTTTTCCTCAGTCTATTTTTGTTTTTAAGAGATTAAGATTTATATTGTACTTGTACATGAGATTTTGAATTGTTGCCGTTTTATATAGTCTATTTAAAGTCATTTGTATCTAGTCAAATTCTTATTTTAGTTAAATGACAGCATTGACTATGTAAACTTTTCAAACTACATTATTTTTCTCAGGATTGTTGTCAATGTGTTTGAAATTCCTAAGTATTGTTTTACCAGTAACATATTATATGTAAGTTTATACCTACATTGTACCTACACACTATTATAGGTTTCACACTAAGTGCTTGTTGCAATGTGTGCTATTCCACATTAATTTTTAATGTTAACTTTATTTTCACAAATTATTTCCAGAAATTGTATACACACAATGAATCTCGTTGAAATTTTAATCTATCAGCTAATAGTAAAGTATTTGGGAGTAATATTATTCACTTAGACTCAGTTACAGTCTGGGGTATTTTTATTGTCCATATGAATGTAAATAATAAATATTTATTGGTGGTAAATTACTACCAGTTCTGTTAATAAATATATGTAATATAAAACCATGGCGCCTGTATCTGTTTTACAATCTACACTTGCTCTACTTGCGCATTTTTCGCCAAACAGTCCTTCAGTAATTGATGATCTGCTTTATGCAATTATTTCCAGGCATAGAAGCAGATTTCCATGATTCATTGCACTTCTCTTGGAGTTGTCTGTTTATTTCATGTGTAAATATTAATTTTTATGAATGTAAATGTAATTACCAGTAAAGACTGGGGCTTTTTATTTCAAATTGGTGCAACTAAATACATTATATACTCTAATATACAACCTGTGCTATATTTAAAAACCTTGCATAACCAACCCTGTATGCTGTTTTAATGACTGCAGTGAGTATTCATCTATAGTGAGTAAAATATTAAACTTTACAAGCCAAGGTGATAACTGTTCTTGATTCCGCCATCTTAAGTGTTTTTAGAAATAATTGAAAAAATGCTATCAACATAATTATTTCAAATTTAGTTCAAGCTTGCACTGTATCATATTGTCAACATGTATACACACTTATGTATGCTTTATATAGCATATGTAAATAAAGGAGAAATAATTATATTATATATTATATTATTTTGCTAATCAAATTGAGCTATGGAAGTATAAATCTTTTACATTGCCAATGTTTACATACTTAGTATTTTATATACAATGTAAATTATCAATTTGAGCCACGTATTACATTCATTGCTACTTGCAAACTGTATATTACACATGCATATGAAGTTTCTTCTCACCATGCACCTCTTTAACCTAGATTAATAATCTACATACATTAATTAATCTATTGTTAATTTAATTTACAACCGAACTGTTACTTGCCAGCTGACTTTTGCAATACCGATTTACAAATGTTACTGAGTGGAACAGGTTAGTCAGGATACATAGCTGAAAAATTCACTATAATTATATCATGAAAGCTAAAGAAATTAAGATGATGGGATAATAATTTTATAACTAGATTAATTCTGAAAATATATTCAAAGGAAAAAATAATATGCAAATAATTTCTGAATCTGACTCAATATTTTCCTTTGAGTTTACATAATTTTTGCATTATATTCATATGATTTTTTACCAAGTATAAATTATACATTCTATAAGTTTATGAGCAGACCATTTCTCATTTACATTGTAGTTATGCAACATCTGTACATTGTATATGTTTATACACATCATCTCCTGGCACAGTCAAGTATATACAACTCTAATATATATGTATAACCACCATTTATTATTTAAGGCTATTATGGTTATTATTGTTTACTGTACATATATGACTAACTATGCAATTTGCAAATCATGTTATAAATAAGATAGCTGATGAATCAACACAGCTGACCTTAGCTTTCATTTTATGGGAAGCAGGAAATTTGCCTATTTGTTAGGAATCAATGTTTGCTTCATTTTCCTAATTCTGATTTTTTGAGATGAAGCTAACATTTTTCAAAACATACGTGTATGCTATCTTACAGTACATCAATCTAAAACTAGGTCTATATAATATATATACACTAATTGTGGTCAATTATGGATATTTTGTTGTCCATAGATCTATATTCATATTACTAAATCATCTTTGCTATGTAATTTCTCTGAATCGACATACTTTTCCAATGTTTTCAACTTTAATTTAGTGCTACTTAATGTGCATTTACTATAATTGTGCAGCAAATTTATGAGAGTAAATTCAGTACATGCAATGTATCACATATATAATTATTTTAACTATGCTAAGCAGTTTTATTGGGCCAATAACACAAAGAATAGTACATTAATATATTTACAAAATTGCGTGAATACTCAATGTACTTGAAGCAGAAAAAGTGAAGTATTTATTTGTATTTGCTTATAGTAGCAATTTATGCAGATCATGTAGTGTAATAGCAATTTAAATGCTTAATCTACATGAATATATGTGTAGAAAATATTATCTAAAAGACTTACTCGATGTGGTATTTTTTAATTAATTTGTATAAATTGGATTTTAAACTTGTATAAAAAGTGAAGCTGTCTATGCCATACTTGTATACAGGCATTATATTTTGTATTTTATCAATATATGACAAATTTTATTATCAAATAATTTCTAAGCAATAAGGTAGTTCAGAAGTTCATGGCCTATTAACTCTGATAAACTATTAAGTATTAGATGGAAATAGAGTAGGAAGGCAATAACTGGCATAATTTCTAGCACATTACCAGCTGAGCAGGTGGTATCAACAGAGTTGTCTTCTTTATTTCTATAACAAGTCACACTAACTTGAATATAGAAAATGTGTTATAAGAAATCAGGCTCACACATAAGTTCATTGCTGCTGCTTTGATAAAATTTTGTTTATAAGATTTTTAGATTTCAATGTCAAATCTGTTTAATGGAGTTGGGTTCCCCTTCATTTGTAGCTGAAGAATAGAAATCATAGTCTAATAAATAATGCGCATAGGATAAAAAGTTCTGATAACTTTATCAGAGCAGAGCTGCGTGCTATTTTAATAACTAAACAGCAAATAATATGTCTGGGCGTTGTATAATTATTTTCATAGCAAAATTTCACACCTTTTACTTTATTCATTCACAGTTCCACTGGTGACTAGTTATTTAAAGTATTGATTATGCTGTTAATTGAAGACATCATTAATAATACTATTGTGTTAAAATAGGACACTTCAGAACTAGAAGATAAAGAGCAAATTGATAATGATAATTCATTAATTGATAATCACTATGATAATGTATTTCACTATTTGTAACACTACCAGTACCTTATATATTTTTTGATTTTCATTTTGATTTACTAGCATTAGTACGCCTGTTGTTATTACTACAACTACAGCTAATATTGGGCCTAGATTTGTGATTTTTCGCTTTCAGTTTTACTACTATAAACTACTAATTTAAAGTGTACTCTGTCTATAGTCACAGCTTGTCATATCATGCCGCATTCAAAAATATCAGTTCAAAAGTAAGCCAAGAAACTTGCAGTAACTCAAAGCTAGGTCGATTTGAAATGACTTGTAAATTGCTACAAATTGTTTGTGCTTGTAGATACAATGCTCATTTACATTATTATAATTAATAGGCTTATTCATCTAAAAAGTGATCAAATGAATACAAATGAACTAGTTAGGAGCACTAGTATCGGCTATTCTGTATTTAGCAAGTCAATTGAGTAAAAGTTATTGTTTATGGCAAGTCAACTTAAATCAAGGAGTTGTAAATACTCAGTCAATATGCCATGAACTCCATTTATTGTTTTATATGCTTTGAACTGTGAGGATTGTGTGGGTTTATAAACACATAGCATCAAAATAGTTAGTAAATAAATATAAGCATATTTGAGTCAAGTACTAAACAGTTATTTATTGTCAAAAATGTAATTTAAAAATTTGAAAGCTTTGATATATTTTTCAGTAATTGTTTCAATAATTTGTTTGTAAAGTTTTTAGTTAATCTTTGCTAGTTTTAGAAATATGATTGTGTTTTACCCATTTGAAGCAACAAAGTTTTAGGTCAACAAGTATTTGAATGCTTTACTCTAAGCTACTTGTTGACAAAATACTGCTAGTTTAACACTTTGCTAAACTATAGTTCGTAGCTCATTCATTCAATACATAGTTTTAATGTCATTTAAAATAAATAAATAGCTTGTGATCAAGGTGTTGACTAACAAATAGGGGCATAGTCGTCTACCAGTTCATAAATAACTAACTTCTATATGTTTAATTTACTAAATATAACATGGTGGAATCGCTATCAGCATAACTATGTATATTTTATATATAATCTCAAACAAATTTTCGAAGACTAAAAGTAAGATTAAATATTTGATGATATCAATGTGTGAATATTTTCTTAGTTTAGGTTTCATTTTTCCTTTTATTCAGGAAAGTTTTGTTACTAGTTGCATATAATACTTGCTGTAATTTTGTAGCCATAAAAGTATTTCACTAGTTTACTGGCATTCAGTTTGTTATGCAGTAAATATGAGAAAGTGTGAGAAAAGTTAGATAATGGGTTTTTAAATTTAGCACTGGTAAGCAGGTATTAGTTATAAGGATGTGTAATTATTAATCTCTTTCAGACAAACCTGCATACATAACCTCTGCCGATATATTCAGTAAGAGATGACAACTTCAGTTAGTTAAAACACAGTGGCCTTAATATGCTGAAGAAATAGACATGCTGTCCCTGAAAGTGAGGCTGCCCCAGAAACATGCGCAGGATCTCAGTTTCTCTCCTTTCTACCCGAACAAGTTAGCCTGTGCTTCTGGGCAATACTACGGTATAGCTGGTCAGTTGATACTTTATATTAGATGGAATAAAGCGATGTTTTGTGCAAGAGCACTTTTAACAAAGATTTAAAATATTATTAAATTTGGACTTCTTTTCGAAAAAATTAGTTAGAAAATTTTAGTACTGAAGCTAATCTGTAAACTCATGTATTTATAGGTAGTGGCTCTTTAAACATCATTACTCTGACTGATGTGCCAGGTGCCCCGACAGGTGCTCTAGCAGGTGTGCAAGGTGCTCAACCAGTAGTACAATCACTTCCTTGGAGTGACTGTTTGTTCTCTGTGGCGTGGAGTGAGAAGAATGAACATGTAATAGTAACAGGCTCTGGGGATGGCAGTGTTCAAGTGTATGACATTAATAATAGCAAGGTAGATAACTTCAATGACATTTTATACTCCGTCACTATGTCTGTACAGTTGCATATATTTGCTCATAACATTCTTGTCTTGTTGTCTGACTCAAATGCTTTATTGGATAAATTAAAACATAGAATTCTCTACATTTTGGACTGTATACACATACTTGGACTTAGGGATATGCATGTAATGTGTATGTTTGTCTATTTGGTATGTTTAGGGTCCAGTAGCGGCATTGAAAGGTCACTCCCGAGAAGTGTCTTGTGTACACTGGTGTCAGTGTAGACTCATCAACCACCTGTTCATGTCTGCCTCTTGGGACAGCTGTATCAAAATTGTGAGCTCACATCCTCTATATCTAATGACTCACTGAATAATTGTTGAAGGATTTTAGTATCTTTCACTTTACCCTATTTAGTATTTTTGTGTTGAATGGTATATTAGTTTATATCATGTTGTAGTGATAGTATTGCATATATTATTGAAAAAATATTATATGATATATTTGCTGTATATCATAGCTTATATGTTATATTCTATTATATTTTATAGTATTATATGCTAGTGTGTATGTTATTTTTATGCATAGAAATGACTTTAGCATATTTGGCTATAATGTAGTAAAATTTGAATTTACTATTTGGTGACTTTGGAGTAACTGGTGCTCATCTGCAATCTAGTATCTGTATGTGTGGTACAACTGTGGCAGTATACATCCACACTCCCCAGGGTAGCGGAGTTATCTCTCCAATTTGTTGTAGTGGAATGGAGAGACGCTACAGATGGTGTCAGATTTACCCAATCGTCATGATTCACTGATTTACGAGGTCCAGTCATCTCCATTAGTACATGGTCTGTTCGGATCTTGCTCAGGTGTGCAGTTGTTAAATTAGCAGCTGTGAAATGATGGTTTTGTTGATAGTAGTAGTGGTAGTGGGGATAGTAGTTATAGCAGCAGCTGTTATAGTAGTAGCATTACTAGTAATGGTAGTGTCACAAAGTTGATGCGCAATGTGAGAATTCGTTTAAAAATATCTGGTGTCTGAAAATATTGAGGTGTTTTCCTCTGCTAGAATTAGAGATGAGATGTCCTGTCGTAATATAACAGTCTTTGTTGAGTTGTGTGGTTTTATAATAAAATTCTTAACAAACCACACAGCTCAACAAAGACCATTATATTATGACAGGACATCTCATCTCTAATTCTTGCCGAGGAAAACACCTCGGTATTTTCAGACACCAGATATTTCTAAACAAATTGTCACACTGTACACCAACTTTGTGACAGGTAGTAATAGTAACCGTTAAAGTAAGAGTAATCGCAATAACTGTAATTGTAACTGTGATTTTAGTTGTTATTAGTTTTCAAGGTTGTATATTTGTAGTAACTGCCACAGTGATAGTTATTCTAACGAAATAGGTGCATGGTGGTAGCCAAACTTATGGTATACTGTGTGTAATCTTTACCCTCGCTGTTACAGGTGACGGCATGGTGAAGTTATGGAACATGAATTCTGCTCATCAACCAGTGAAAGGTTGGGTGGCCCACCCTCAGGCTGAGGTCCTGTCCCTTGATTGGTGTAAATATAACCAGGTGCGTAAGCAACAGATTAAAGTTGCGTTTATACCTTCACGATTTTCACTCAGAAATTCAATTTGGCCGAGTTGAAATTTTTCCGGGATACATTGCATTGTAAAAGCCACTCGTAAAAATTTTGTGCTGTGATAACTTAATTGGCCGAGTTCAGAATAATACTCAAAAGGAGTAATAACTCCTTGTAAATGTCATTATTTAATTATGACTTTGTCGATTAGATGATGTAATATGTTAATAATTATCTCGCCTACGCCTTCTCAATTATTGCTTTCATGCTGCATGTCAACTTTACTAAATCACGACGGTTTCAAATGGCATCAAATAGCGATTACTCGAGTCAGATTTTACTTTTAGAAAGTAGGCTTCCGCATTAATATGACTTCAACAAGCTTCAGTTTGACTATAAAGGGGTACTCGGACGAGTGTTCTTAACTGAAGCTCGACACTTTTTTCAGCAAAGGTATAAATGCAACTTAAGTGAGCCCAGTAAAAATCCTCTAAGCTGATTTGAGGATATGTTAGTATGAGAATATTGTGTTTAATATATCATTATTTAGAATATAGTTGCTACTGCTGGCACAGATGGCCTACTGAAGATATGGGATATTAGAAACACTGGGGAAGCTCACATGGTGTTGGTAGGACACCAGTATGCTGTTAGAAGGGTTAGATTCTCCCCTCACCACGCATCACTGCTAGCCACTTCATCCTATGACTTCTCCATCAAGTAAGATTATTCTCCCTTAGATACGCATACTACACACAGGCATACGTATACTACACACAGGCATACATATACTACACACAGGCATACGTATACTACACACAGGCATACGTATAATACACACAGACATACGTATACTACACACAGGCATACGTATACTACACACAGGCATACGTACACATGTGTCTGCCTCCATGAACAGTATTTTCATAGCCTTGGTAACTTCTAGACATCTTTTTTCTTTTTCTTTATGAACAGTGTTTTTCATTCCAACCTTTGTTAAAAATTTCTTAGCGTTTTATTCCCCTTTCATAATTATTACTACGAAATTACTCGTAAGTTGAACAGTTTACTTGAGCTACATTTTTTTTATTTCTGAAAAAATAACTCACACCATAAAAGATCTTATGGCAGCTTCCACTGTGACATCTAGGAGGAGGTCTTAAAGTTGGCATATTTCTAGAGTTTATTTCATGTTTTTGATGTGGGTCATTTTACTTAACTTAGTATACACTGGATATCTTCAGTTTTTAGCTATTTTTCACACTTTAGCTGGTAATGAACATGGGTTTTTGTCCAAAACTAGTAAAGCACCAATAAATATACCGAAACAATTAAGGTTCTTCCTAATTTTGCTTCATTTCCCATGTTTTTTCCTAATTATTCAGCTACTTTTGGTTGCTGACGGTCAGCAACCAAAACTAGCTGAATAATTAGGAAAAAACATGGGAAATGAAGCAAAATTAAAAAGAACTTTGATTATTTAGGTCTATTTATTGGTGTTTTACTAGTTTTAGCCAAAAAGCCATGTTCATTAGCAGTTAAATTGTGAAAAATAGCTAAAAACTGAAGATATCCAGTGTGTACTAAATTAAGTAAAATGACCCATGTTTGCTTTTGCCCTTTTGCTCAGATTGTCTCTGTGTTTCCATGACTGCGCATTATGTGAATCGATGCCCAATAATTTGTTCTTGCTGTTTGCATTAACTTATGAATGTAATTTCCTTCGATATAACTCTTTCCATTAGTCGAATGAAAAATCCATTCGCATAATGTGAATGATAGAAACGCAGCGTGCAACTCATGCAGAGTGAAATAGGAAGGAATACTGCTAACACATGTTCTCACTTCCTAATGTGAGTTGTACTAGTAATGAATCTCTTCCCTACTGACTCAGCGATGCAATATTGTTTTGACAGGACATGGGACTTCCTCCGACATAATCACCCTCTGCAGTCTCTCAATCAGCATACGGAGTTTGTTTGTGGCCTGGACTTTAGTTTGCATCAAGATATGCAGGTAAGTGATTCGTTCTAGTCTGAGTTTAGATGATATGATTATACGCATGTATGATATTACATTGTATCGTGATATCGAAATAAAGGTGTTGCACCATTTGACATATTTTACAGAAACCTGATTCTAACCACTTTAACATTCTGTATTCGTACTTTTAAAATACATTCTACAGTATCGAGACATAATCTGCAAAATTGTCATTAATGTGTCATTCAACCTAACGCCTTTTGCCATTCTGTTACATAGAAGGTGTTTTGTTGATGCACATATGTTTATGGGAACTGAGTTCAATAAATTTTAAGCTTTCTAAATGATTGGTAGATAGAAGATAGATTTAAAGCTTTATGTTCTGACTGAACACTAAATGCAGTTTAGATTGAGAGTTATCTCCTCAATAATTCATGCTGCCAACCGTAATTCCATGCTTTTCAGTACCGAAGTTTGAAGATTTGAGCATGATAAAATACCTAAGAAATGGATGTAATAATTATTTATATAATATATTTTCTGGACACAGTGATTGAGGCTATCAAATAGCTAAATTCCAGACTACATGATTTTTTTGGAAGTGTTGGACTTGTGAGCAACTCGTGGTGAAGCCTGTTGCTGGTGATACATTCTAGCTTGACCAGCCCATAACCTTAGTTATATATCTATATTTCAGTTAGCCTCAGGCTCTTGGGATGAAACAGTAGCTGTTTGGAACATCTCATCACCTCTTTCAGATAACAAATAAGCGAACTGTTACTGGACTTATTGGCTATACCGGGAACTATCTCTGCCCGTGTGTAGTTATATTAGTGCAAAATTTAATTTGGAATCAATTTAATTATTTTTATATCGCACAATTTAGATTATTTATGTACAATAAAGTTGTAGGACATTTTTTAAAATATATTAATTTTATGGCAAATAAAATATTTTAATTTGGCTAGGGATAAATGCTTTAAAAGGCACTACCTTCTGTGCCACCTTGTCACAAATGTGTACACTAAGTGATATTAACGCAAATATTATTTGTCATGAGCTTAATGTAATAAAAATATAATACAGGCAAAGCTCTCAATTACAAAGACTTTAGAATAATATATTGTTATACAATAATATTGTATGTTGTATATTATACTGTTTATACAGTAACATATCGAAACTTGTTATTGCATTAAAGACAACTCCTAAATTAAACTATTTTAAATACACACTTTGCTCAAGGCCAAACTACATTCTAGCTTTTTTATACTGCAAATGCCTTGTGATGCGATCGGATGATCTCTTGCCCATCGAACTATAACTACAGTTTTAGTTCAGTGTTCTCGCCGTTTTTAACAAAAAATGTGAGTTGAGGTTTTTGGACTAAACCATGCTTTTGTTGTCGGAATATTTCTATAAGCAGCTCCGAGATGGGGGGCAACTGAGTACATTAGTTTATGGTCTCATTTTAGGAATCGAACGGTCCAGCCTAAACTCTGAGCTGCTTATAACAAACTTTTGTCGATTGACCTCTGCGGCGTCCCTCGTTCTGCTTGACGCTGTTTTGTTACTGCAGAAAACAAACTGGTATCTTCACTAGTAGTAGTGCGACTACTGTCGGCAACTGGTACGTATATTATTATATTAAATTTAATATTTCAATGCCTATCGACAATGTTGATGTGAAACCGAACTTGCATAATTTATTAAATTAATTTTAAATATACTAATTGTGATTATCTGATTATGAAATGAATAATAACTATAAAAATTAAAATGGCAGTGGCTGGTGTGAGTGTCAGTGGGAGACTGAGTCAGAGTGTCGGTGTGAGTGATAAAGATAAATTTAAACTTGAAGTGATAATGATAATCAATGTCATATTGATAAGGATTATAAATAATGATAAATAATTATAGTTATTATAAGTATAATTATTGGGCTATTAATATTATAATTAATAATAATTTTTTTCATTTTGTAATTACTAATTGGTAATTACTATTAATAAAATATTATTTCTATTAGTATTAGTAAGATACTATTACTAAGACTATGAGTATATTTTGTTATATTAATAGTATTAATTATTATGTGTTTGTATTTATTACTAATAATGGAGCAACATAGCTATGGATTAACAAAAAACCCACAAGTCTCAAAATTTTGATCTTAAACATAAATTAAAATATTAAATAAGCTGTTCAACTGATAACAGTTGCATAAAATGTCCCCAAGGCCAGAGAGACTGTATTTTGTCTATAAGCCACTAACAGTGAGCTATGTTGCTACAATTTTGGTTAAGCCCACCAGTATCTATTTCTATTGGCTGCAAAACATATACAAGTACCTTCCTTGAAAAATTATCTGATAGTCTTTTCCTGCCAATTTTACATCCTTCTTCAAGTTGTATATTTGTAGATTGTCTATTTTAATTCTTATAAGTTATAATACAGCTGAAAGTCTTTTTTCACATAATACATTATGTTAAGGTAGCCCTTCTATAAGAAGTGCAAAAGGAGCTTTAGCCCTATATTTCTTCTATTGGTCTAATGGTGGTGCTACACTATTCAGCAATGTAGTGTCCTTCAGCTTTAAACTTCTGCATATAAAAGCTGCCTGTTGCCAGTCTTGTAGGTACACTGACACCGATCTAACCTTGTAGGAAGTGACTACTGTTTATCTGTCAAAGATTATGTAACTATTTGTAGCAAACTATTCGACTGTACCATGTCAATACCAAACCTAGTAGAAAGTCAGCTAACAAATCTTCACAGAACCTCTGTGCGAAACCAGGTGTTCTCCAAGCTGTTGCCTATAAGCATTGGACTTCTAGCTGTATGCATTATACCCTACCTACACATTGGCAAGTTTTAGATTCGTCTACTCGTTATGTTTATTTGTAAGACAACTCTCATTAAAAACCATACCATCTAATTGGACTTTTCATATTAATTAGAAAGTGCATGCATACAGCTGAAAAGTGAATGGTTTTGATGTGTTTTAATTATCAATTCGGAACATAACAGCTGTGAACTATGTAGGTGCAGCGTTACTGAAGTAAGTCAATATAGTGTTGATTTGACAGCCATGTGACACATTTAAACAAGTGCACTCTTGGTCTCATGGGCTAAAAGAACCTAAACCCGAGTAGTGCCAGACATATTTTGTTTTATTCATTTACAGTTCTCTAATCTCTACCCATTGAACATTACGTGTAAATACTATGAATTAACTGGTTAGTTTCTATGTTAGTAATTTGTTTGTCACTCTTCAGGGTTGTTTGGGCATCTGGTATGGCCTGTTAAACCCACAGTAGATCGAACTAGCTGTAACTGTGGGTGCTTTGATACGGTGTTCAGAGGAATATATGAGAATCCACCCAGTTCGTACAAACACTGGTATTTTAACTCCACTCTCAATGCATACAAGATGTGGTGTCTCATGATGGTAGGGGTGGTGGTGGCCTACGAGTGCTCTAAATACATCATCAGGTGCATCATTAGGAAGGAGGTGAGGTAAGAGCTGTGTTAGCACTGAAGTGGCATAGTTAGTGTGATAATTAGATGGTATATATACTGTATTTCATCTGGAGCAGCCGTGGTCTAAGGGTTAGAGTGTCTACCTAGTAAGCATGAAGTCGTGGGTTTGAACCCCGACAAAGGCCATTGGTGATGTTAGGAAGATCATCCAGTCATAATTGCTCCTGTGCCTCATTTAAATAAGTCCTTAGCCCTATTTAACAAAAACCCTTTCTATCAAGGGCTTCTCAGGGATAGCGACTATAAACTTGCGTGAGATATACTATATTTCATCCCAGTGGTATAGACTATAGACATATGTATAATATTTATAAGTGCAAGTATAATATGCGGGGCTACATGTATAGACACAGGTGTAATATATTTAGATACAAGTATAATATGTATAGACACACCTATAATATGTATAGCTACAGGTATAATATGTATAGCTACAGGTATAATATGTATAGCTACAGGTATAATATGTATAGATACAGGTATAATATGTATAGCTACAGGTATAATATGTATAGATACATGTATAATATGTATAGCTACATGTATAATATGTATAGATTCAAACTTGTATAATAGGTTTAGATACAGGATTGGGATTAATTTGGTATGAAATAATATTTGTCTGTGCAGCAGTGTGATTTATTGATTTATTTAATTTTTTCACTATGTTGTAATTTTTTTACTGTTTGCTAAAATATTAGAAACTTTTTAGCTGTTAGTGTTTCAGCTGTCATTATCTTATACTGATTGTCTACTATATCCCACCAGGTGGCGTATGGTCCTGCTCTTTATCTCCACTATCTTCCCGCATTATTATGGCTGGTGGAACTACTTGAACTACTACAATGAGCAGTTCTACTCCCAGTGGTACCACCAGCTCTACTTTACCGTCTCGGAGATTATCTCCTCAGGTAAGCTCATGTTATGCCTTGTGTTGTGTGTCAACCTTATCTGTGCTTGCATTGCTGTTTCTCTACTTCTCCTGCTAATCGTTCAGTTAGTGGATGTACCAAACTACTTGATTGGAGTTGTTCTATCTTGTCAGCAAATCTGTATTCACAGGGTATTGCATGTCTCTATTTTATCAGTTACTATAGTGAGTTGTACTCTACTATACAGTGTATATCAGTTACTCTAGTTAGTTGTACTCTACCATACAGTGTAACCATCAGTCACTGCACCTACTAGTTCTATCAATCACATTACTCCACAGGCTTCATTCTTCAACTTATCAGTAAGAGAGCCAATGTTGAGACTTACCACGTCCTCGTAATACTCTCTCTCAATCTCTCACATATCATCATTGGAGGTTTAGACCAGTTTGTCATCAATCTTCTGTATGGACAGGGCAACCGTTCACAGGTAAGTCTTGTGACTTACAGCTATGAGATAAGTAAGTAAAGTTATCTATCAGGTAAATCTCTGATGTACAGGTAGCAAGCAATTCACTAAAATATTTCAAACTTGTTTACTTGGGGTATAAAAAGAAAATAAACTTTAAAATACAGCGAATTGTGTTGGGAGTTATTTCCCATTAATTGTACTACTCTACACTATATAGTAGTACTACACTGTTAACTACTCTACACTGTATAGTAGTACTACAGTACTATATTTATTAGATTTATTTACATTAACATTTTAAAACGAGTGAAAAATAACCCTACATGCTGCAAAGTTCTTTTCTTTCTGGCCTTGAGTTGTGGAGTTTCTTCTCTTGTTTCGTAGTAGTTATAGAACTGCAATATGGACAATGTTGACTGCATAGTGTTGCCCTTCAATTAGAAATCTTTATTGTATATAACCAGGTGTATCGGGACTTGGGACTTGTTGTACCGGATTTCTTGGCCGTCTTATTCATATCGTGGGAAACTCGGATACTGATAACTGAAAGGAAGTGTAGCCTCAGGTCTCTGTTTTATAAAGAAGAACTCTTGCTTTCTTTCTTTGTCACATCTGCTATCGTGTTAGTTGGTAAGAGTCTATAATGAGGACAGAGTGTAAAGCACTCTTGTGACATTCTATTATATAGAGAAGACAATTACCAATTTCCTATACTCTGCTTTGTATTACTTGTTCCACTTTTTTGCCATGCATAACTCACCAATGACATTTGCTCATGCAAATTTATTTCTCCGGTCCTACGACGTTGCCTATGCAAAATATTTGATAGAAATTATTTTATTTTCTTACCTAATACCGTAGATTGGTATAATATCCTAATATATCTCTTGTTAAATGATCTATTTTCAGCTGCTGCAGTAGCTTTTATTGTTATTCTAGTGAATTTGTTGTGTTTACAGTTTTGTTTGCATGGTTTTGGTTTTGGAAGCATAATAGACTAAGTTCCAGTATGAAGTTATCTATCTCTGTTACACATGTTTTACGTCTTCAGGCTTTATTTGTTCTATAAATTAAGGTTTATTTCTTTTTCCTATACACGTTATTTTAGCGATTAATTTTTGCACATTTTTGTTCTAGCCGCTGGACTTACCAACTTTCTTTCCATAAGAACTTTATCTTCCTTCTATCTGATCTCTTTTTGCTATAGTATGCTGTGATAATTATCTGCTATTTTTATGTGAATAAAAGTAATGAGATTTGAGTGAACCATAGTGATTTCTCTCTCTGGGAGCATTCACTGCTTACGGGAGTTTAGAAGCTGAAGTAACTTTTTGGCACCATGCCATCTGATTAGTTCTCGCTATTTTCTCAAATCGTTCTATAAGCAGCCCCGAGTTGGGAGGACTGATTGCAGTAGTTTGCGGGTCGTCAAATTTGGAGTTGATGTTTAAATTGGAACTTGGAGCCCCCAACTCCAAACGTGAAAATCTCTAACTACTGCGCTCAGTCACCCCCAAGTTGGAGCTGCATATAGAGCAATTCTTCTAACATCTAACATGATAATAGACTGGAATTATTTATAGAACTGTAGTACAACTAAAATTCACATTTCGTAATATTCAAAATGGCATGAAGTGAAAGTGCCCGCATATGAATTGCATTTTATGTATTTAACTCAGCTACCTATTGCATCTTATCTCAGACAAATGAAATTGCTCGTTCACGCGAATGATGTAAAACATTACACATCCGCCAAAGTTTTCCTACCTTAGAAATTAGACCATATGATCATTCTCACAAACATCATTACAGGAGTGGATTAGTAGGGGGTTTAATAGCACAGCTTATTAAATATGCTTTGGGCTTCTACCAAACACAGGTAACTATTTGGCTGCTCTAGGCAAATTGGTAATTCTAAATGATAAATTATGTAGTCTGCATACTAAATTTTTCAAAACTAATAAAATTGCCACAGACACTTGAGAGGGCTTTTCAAAACAAATTAAATTTTGTACTCAAGTCACTGGCTCATCTTTAAAATACGAAATAAGTTTTATACTCTGAAGGCAATTTTATTTGAAAACTCAGTATTTTTTATAAGTTTCTTAATAAGCTTACTTTTATCATTTTATTCAACAATTAGTATATAATGGAAATAAATTACCAAATTAACCCCCCATGTAAAAGCACACTCCTTGCTATTTGGTGACCTACGCAGAGGAACTTCAAATTAGTCTGATAGATGCAAGTCATGCAGTCTGAAGGTTTCCAACTGATGGAAAGGATGTCTGTCAAGTGCTGTCTTCTTCTGGCAGCTCTAGCTGTGTCTGCAACTTGTAAGTATTCTCAATATGTCGTTCTTTTCAGAATCCTTGTGACTCTTCAACTACTTTTTATCACTTAAACTAAGCACTTGTTTAACAATGTGAACTAATCTCGATTTTTCTAGAAAGTTCTCAAAATAATGGAAGTTTTTTTATGAAAAATGTTGTAGACACATAATTTCTAGCACGCTAGAACCGCTTGGTTCTAATCATATAGACCTAGCTGGTATAACTTCCATTTCGCTACAGGGAATGTGGTCTGTGGGCAAGAGATTTCTATTAGAGTAAACCCAAGCCTATCACCTGCAGTGACACATAGGCCAGTAACATCACCACCCATTGGTCAGAATACTAGTATATGCTACAGATATGTAGGCTGTTTCGACACGTACCCTCCATTTGACAACACTGGGGGCGTTCTACCCAACCCGCCAGAGAGAGTTGGCACAGTGTTCCTACTCTACTCACCAAAGAGTAAACTTGTTGGTAAGCTGCTGCTCTCTTTTGGTGATGTTGTGACCCATAGCTCTGATCTGTCCTGATGCTCTAGCTTCGTTTCCTGGCTAATTTTAGGAACCTGACAAGTTTTCTAATGTTCTACTTGTTAAATAACTGCTGCCAAGTTAAAAATCCAAAGGCTAATATTTAAAGTAGTTACACTAACAACACACTATATGACATTCAAACACTCTGTCAAACACAATCATAATATTGCACCTTTAAAAAGCATTCAATATGATGTTGGAATTTTTTAATTTCCATTTATGTATTGAAATTTAAACTATGTACTGCAGGGCAGCAAATAGACTATAAAGATGATGGATCAACGTTAGATAATACAGACTTCAACCCACTATTGCCAACCAAGTTTGTTATTCATGGGTTTACACAGAATGAGAAGGAGAAGTGGGTTAATGAGATGAAAGACGCATTGCTCACTACGGTATATCATATTCATCATCATTTTTCTTGTCATAAACAAAGTATTTGGTAGTCAGAGCCTGCATGCTAAGTTATACTACATATTTTGTTACACGTATTTTCATTGGTCAAGATGAAGCTCACTACAATAATATTTAGTCATAAACTCTCCTCCTCTCCTCCCTCTCTCATATGCTAAATTTAGATCACACCTACAATATAATGCCTATTCATTATTAAAGCCAAATCACTCTAACAATTTGATTTGCTTTGAATTCGACCCAGCACTGACTAAGGCAATGTACACTGATCACTGATTGGTGTACAAGACTACCAATTACTTGTTTATTACTCATTGCTGTAGACAGAAACTGAAGAGTGACTTATTCTCACTATAAAATATGTCTTTAATAACAAATATATAATTCCATTCCCTTAATAATTCTCGATGAATTATTTAAAAAATAAATACCTTGACTAAATTAGCTGAAACTTGTTGACACTTATATATGTATATTAGTGTGTTATTGCATGTTTCAGGGTCCAATGAATGTAGTAGTTGTCGGGTGGGGTGAGGGGGCCTCCGCACCAGACTACCCTAAAGCTGTTGCTAACACCCGACTTGTGGCTAAGCAAGTGTCGATGTTAGTGGAGCTGATGATTAAGAAGGGGATGGATGTCGGTAGAATACACCTGATTGGTCACTCTCTCGGAGCTCACGTGTCTGGATATGTTGGCGCCGACTTGAATGGCCAGTTGGGACGAATTTCTGGTGAGCAGCAGATTGTCATGCCTCCTACTCTCAAGAGCATTATAGATGATGTTGACCTAATTCTGCACACTGACACATGTAGCTTATATATAGTTCTGTGTACTTACACATGTGTACCTTGCACTTACACCTACATCTATGTACCTACACAATTGACTTACACCTACATCTATGTACCTACACAACTGACTTACACCTACCTCTGTATACCTACATAAAGCTTTATGTACTTACACATGTATACCTCATACTTGCTCTGTGTACATACAGATAAGACTTACACCTACATCTATATAGCTTACACTTGAACTCCTGTGTGTCTTACAGCTATGGATCCTGCTGGGCCGTTCTTTGAAGGCAGCGACGAGAGAGTGAGACTCAACCCCTCTGATGCCAAGTTTGTGGATGTTATTCACAGCAACGGCAAACCAATAACCAGCGCCGGGGCTGGAATGTTTGCTTCCTGTGGCCATGTTGATTTCTATCCTAACGGCGGCAAAAGTCAGCCGGGCTGCCCTGATTTTTATAGCAATGTCTGGAAAACAATTTTACGATTAGATTTCAGTGGTAAGATTTATGAACGTACAGCTAGCAGCATTCCTGTAGGGTTTCGTATGCTATGTTCAATGCCTTTTTTCAAATATCTGCATGGTTTAGGATTCTAAACTTATTAAAGAAAATCACAAGGTTGTACAAAGTCACTGTTTATTTTATTCTGTTATGTTTATCGCAAAGTTTCACTCACCAGAAAATTCTGAGCAGGTCAGGCACGGTGTGGTTTGTATCTGTTAGATAGCTTATTTACGTAATTTAACTCGATGTAACAGTAACTTATTGAAACACTTGGCTGTTCCTCCAGAGATAGGTTCCCTGGCTTCATGCAGTCACAGTCGATCCCACCAGATGTATATAGAGTCCATATATAACAACAACAAATGCTCATTGACTGGCGTACCATGTAACTCCTGGGTGAGACATGCTCTCCTCCCTATCTCGTCCGTTTGTTTATTGGTTGTCATGGTTACACGTCCAGTGTCTTGTCTCATGTTATATATAGGCTAGAACAATGGTATCAGAGTTTAGTATCTCCTTAGCTATTCCATCTCTACATAGCTCTTTATTTCTTCTCTGTGACTCGCCATGTCTACAGTTTCCTATTTTTGGGTGGTTCGTATTCTTTTTACTGCCTTACACTTGTGAGTACTTGTGAGTACTGCATCTCATGTGAGTTTATAGTCGCTATTCCTGTGAGAGCCTCTGTTGGAAAGGAGTTTTTGTTAAAGCGGGCTAAGGACTTATGTGACAATGAAGCAATTATGACCGGATGCTTTTTTTAACATCACTGCTAGTGTTTGAACTGGAACCACTGTCCTTGTGTTTACTAGACCAGGCTTTAACCGTTACGCTATGGCTGCATTTCATTCACTTGATATTCTTTAGTATTAATGGCTTGCATATAGCTCTATTACTAAACTCTTACGGCGAATGTCATTATTGGCTAATAGAGAAACACCTAAGCATATTCTTCAATCTTTTACTTCAGCTGTTCTATGAAATGCTACAAGTTGCACTCTACCTCTTCTGGTCATGTCTCAGTCACCGGTTACAGCTATGACTTGCTATTTGTAGGAGTCGGCTCCCTTGCCTCTTGTAGTCACAGTCGCTCTCATTACTATTTCATGGAATCTCTCACTGCAAAGGGGTGCAAGTTTTTGGCTCACCCTTGCAATAGTTGGGTAAGACTCTACCCTGTCTGGTTACATAGGGGGTGTCCAGTCTTCTAACAGTACAGTTGATTATATGTGTGTAGTTAAAGGTGTGATTTTGCTTTTCATGTACCCTTTCTCTTGACTCATGACTAGTACTTACGTTCTCTTCTAATTTCCTCTACCTCGTGCTCTAATTGGGTCATTTTACTTTAGTACACGTCAGCAAATAATGACTAAAACTTGAAGTTTGCTGAAAATTCATGAAAATTTATTGTATAGGGTATTTCTATGTGTTGATTCTAGCTATGCATAACAAAAAACAGCTAGGAGGGGGCTCTGCAACATTAAAGCGCGGCGTTATTGTCATATCAGCTAAATACATACATACATATACGTATATATTTTCGTGTGGTTATGAAAAACTGTCACGATCCGTATATCCTAATTTTCTAACCAAATTAGGACAAAACATAGAAAGTCAAGCCCAAAACAAAACAAACCTTGATTATTTAGTTGCATTTGTTAACATTTTAATAGTTTACGGCAAAAAAATCATATATAATATCGCAGCTAAGTTGTAAAAAAATAATTAAAAACTAGAAATATTGAGTGTGCATGTACTAAATTAGGTAAAATGACCTAATTGCTGAACTAATCTTTCATTGGTGTGTATGTGACTTTGCAGCTGTCCCACAGCTGGTTTTACCCTCTTGTTTACCCAAATTCTTCCTCATATATGTACGCTGATTTACAATAAATCTGTTATGTACTAATTTTGCAATCAATGTTGTATAGAAATTGTAACTTTTACTTTTTTATACCGACATTCTAAAAGTGTTTTATTGTCCATGTGTTGTACAGTAAAAGCCAATAGACTGCTTACCCAAAATTAAGTGGTTGAATTAATACAGTAATTATCCAAAAGTTCTGGATCTTTTTTAATAAATTTCTTCTTGACATGTCTTAATTATATATAACCTTTTTTAACATAAGTTACATATAATTTCTTCAACTATTTAACATATATCAGTCATATATGCTTTCTTTAACACGTCTTAACTCAACATGTATAAGTTATATACTTTCTTCTACATGTCGTAGTTCGTGAACATATATGAGTCATACACAATCTTGTAGGAAGACTACGAGGCAGGTAAATGCACGTCATGTGGTCCCCATGGCTGTTCAGAGATGGGATATCACTCTATAGAGTATGCTGGGAGAGGTAGTTACTACCTGGTTACTAAAGGTAAGGTAACACTGCAGTATCTCAGCTCAAGTTTGTAACGTTTATATCCGGTATACTTATCATAGACTCTTCACTGTATTATAATACTTGTATAAAGTTTGCCCCTTTTACTGGCTATACTATTTTTTACATCACTTGCGTTGATAATATTATATAATAAAAATAATTTCCAATTTACTTTTTGTGCTGTGAGATTATCTATCCTCCATGTTATCTGCTAACTGCAGCATTTTTGTTGTCACTCGGCAAATACCACTAATCAACCAAAAGTTGAGAATCAACAAAGATGACATACTCGTTTCTGATTGGTTTCTTTCATTATACTCTGTATTACAGGTTTTAGCACAGCTTATGCACCAGACGGCGAGATGTTTTGTGGGTCAACATATGATATTTTGATTAAATCTAGCTCAGGTTCCAATATCAAAGGAAAGATTGACCTTGACATTAAAGGAACTGAGTCTGGGTTGAACACTCCTTTCCAAGGGTATTTATTAGCTAATCCTAACAGATCACTGCTTTTATTGAAATGTGTTGAATTAACTTGCTTTGTTTAGGTTTGTTAGTTACTGTTGTGTTTTGATGTTATTGTCTTCTCTTTACTGACATACTTGAGCACATGCTGAATGTGTATGTGCAATATTATAGAGTTGAATAATGGCGTTTACTAAACGCAGCGCTTACCAGCTCCTTAAGTGTATCACTAAGCATCTCACACATTATACTTGATACAAACACTGAAGTTACCAGAAACTGCATCAAATGTATTTTTGTTTCACTTGAATAAATTACCTCTACTTGTAGAGTATACAGTAAATATTATAATATTTTATACTCTAAACCTTTCATCTGGTGGCAGCGTGACTGTAACTGATATTGCTGCCGTCTCTATTCCTAGAGAGAGTGATGAATTGGGAGATGAGTCTAAGATAGTCGTGGTAGACTATGACGACTTGGGGGACATCACCTCAGTCTCCCTTACTTACACCAAGAATGGCGGCATACTTTTTGGCATTGGCTCTGGAACAGATGAATGGAAATTGGACTACATTGTAATTTGGAAAGAAGAGAAACAGTGAGTATTTCAATAGTAATATTTCACTACTTTACTTCACTGGTCGTCTCTGTGTCATCAAACTAAAATAATATGAGAGAGAATAAGATTTGTCTTCCCAGAACTCCAATACCATGGGACATTTTTTGTTGTTTATTAATTAAGTGGCTTTAACAGTAAATATTTCTTACAAGTAGAAACTTTATAATATTGTCTTTCAGGTACAAGTTATGCAACAACAAGCCAACAAAAGTAAAGACTGGTCAATCTGTCGTACTCTCACGGTGTACCAGATAGTTGACCTTCAACAAATCTCAAGGTCACTATTGCAGCAGACATGTTATGACTCTAAATATACTTTCAAATTATTACTCTCAAATCCCAATATGTTGTTAAGAATAATAAAATAATGTGCCGATACTATTACATTTACACATTATGCATGAATAGTAATAATATAACAAACAAATATAAACCTAGATTTCTGTATATATAGTGCAGTAATTTACATTATTACACAAAAAATAAAAAGTTATTAATAATTTAAATGGATGTTTATGTTTTTTTTTAGTAAATAATGATGTATTATTGCATTGTTTTAGTTATAGAAAAAAAATTGAGAAATTCTTTTAATAATTTCAATCAATTATAATGCCTGATTGTCTAACAGATGAAATTCTAACACAGCGTAGAGGAATATGAATTTTAGTTAATCAAAACAGTGATTTAGCTGTTAGCATGCCGGGCAATTCCGGCTCAAATAAGACTTTGCAAAAGAAAAATGGATCTACAGGTAACCTTGGTTCTCCCAAACCAGATTCATCCCAAAGTCTTGCACAGGCTGAGAAACAAGTCTCTATTACTATCGATACTTCTGCACAGAGTTGGAGCTTTGCCAAGTTCAAGTTGAATGGTAAGTTAGGGCTATAAGTGCTATCTTTTCTTGACAGTATTTGCACCATGTTAGTGTCAGCTGTGGAAGGGGGAGGGGGAGGGGTAGGAGTGCTTCATAGCTAAACAGTAGATGGTAAAAGTCCAGTGTTAATCATTAGTGATAGATTTTTATATGTGCCTTTCAAATGTGACAACAGTGTGTATAGAAGTAGTATGTGTATATACTATAGTGGTACTTAGGGTGTATAGCAGTGGCAAAATTGTGTGTATATGTAACATCATAAATTTAAAAACATATACTAATTTATTGCAACTTCATTTCTAAGTTTATTTGAGGCGCCTAGAGTTGTTGATATTAAAAACTTTTGATTAATAGAATTGACTATAAATGTGTGAGAAAAGTACAGTTTCCAATCATCAACAATTTCTTGTAGATTTTTGACTTCTTAAATTGAAACTGTGTTCCCTATTAACTATTAACATTTGGAATCAATTAAAACATAACGTATTATAATAATGGGGAAGTTTGATAATTATTCAAGAGAACACAACTCTATCTAAACATAATTCATTATCAGTGCGCTAGTAATATACTTTCTATACAGCTCAAAGCACAGGAAGCAAAGTGTTATAACATTGCTCAAACTCACACGTTCTATTTATAGCTCAAACTCACACGTTCTATTTATAGCTCAAACTCACACGTTCTATTTATAGCTCAAACTCACACGTTCTATTTATAGCTCAAACTCACACGTTCTATTTATAGCTCAAACTCACACGTTCTATTTATAGCTCAAGGTCATACGTTCTATTTATAGCTCAAGGTCTGGCTGCCTGTGGAATCATGTTCTGTATCCTTTCTCCTCTCTTCTTCTGTTTCTACCTCGCTGCCGCTGGAGGAACCGTTTACACAGGAATTCTGATATTTTACACATTCTGTCTGGCAGGTGAAAACAACTCCATCATAGTGTATAATGTTCATGTATTATATATATAGCAATAGTAGGCATAGCAGTAGTGAATATAGCAGCAGTGAATATAGCAGTAGTGAGTATAGCAGTAGTGAGTACAGCAGTAGTGAATATAGCAGTAGTGAGTATAGCAATAGTGAGTATAGCAGTAGTGAGTATAGCAGTAATGAGTATAGCAGTAATGGATATAGCAGTAGTGAGTATAGCAGTAGTGAGTATAGCAGTAGTGAGTATAGCAATAGTGGGTATAGCAGTAGTGGGTATAGCAGTAATGAGTATAGCAGTAATGGATATAGCAGTAGTGAGTATAGCAATAGTGGGTATAGCAGTAGTGGGTATAGCAGTAATGAGTATAGCAGTAATGGATATAGCAGTAGTGAGTATAGCAGTAGTGGGTATAGCAGTAGTGAGTATAGCAGTAGTGAGTATAGCAGTAGTGGGTATAGCAGTAGTGGGTATAGCAGTAGTGAGTATAGCAGTAGTGGGTATAGCAGTAGTGAGTATAGCAGTAGTGAGTATAGCAGTAGTGGGTATAGCAGTAGTGAGTATAGCAGTAATGAGTATAGCAGTAGTGAGTATAGCAGTGCTGAGTACAGCAGTAGAGGTATAGCAGTAGTGGATATAGCAGTAGTGGGTATAGCAGTAGTGAGTACAGCAGTAGCTGTATTACTATCAATAAGTTTTGTATTATGACTAAAGTAAATATAGAAGCTTGTAGAAAGTTTTCTACGTAGCAGACTTTGTAGTAACAAATATATAACAAAAATACTTTTTAGTTTTCATAAGAGTCAAGGTATTGGCCTTTATACACTGTATATTATTTTGCAATGCAGTATTATAGTGGTGGAGAAATTATTTGAATATTTACACCATAGAATAAGTCTACATTCATGTGAGGGTCATCTAACGCTACTCAGAATGTCTTATTGTAGGTATTGGGTGCAGCTTTATTGGCACATACAAGTGTGCCTTGAATCTGGAGTTGGGCAGCCCTAAACTGCAACGGAATGTAGGTACATCACTGTACACATCATGCTGTGTATTAGCCTTGTATTAGTATATAATGTATTGGGTATATGTATTAGTATATATATAGGTATTGGTATATATATAGGTATTGGTATATATATATGTGTATATGTATATGTATGTGTATATGTATATGTATGTGTATTGGTATATGTATGTGTATTGGTATATGTATGTGTATTGGTATATGTATGTGTATTGGTATATGTATTAGTGTATGTATATGTATGTGTATGTGTGTGTGTGTGTATGTGTGTGTGTGCGTGTGTGCGTGTGTGCGTGTGTGCGTGTGTGCGTGTGTGCGCGTGTGCGTGTATGTATATGTATATTTTTTGCATGTTTGATTTATAAAACTTCAGCATACTTTAGGATTTATATATGCTAGTTAAAACATATACTTCACAGCAAATAATTACTCTACAGTATCTCAATGTAATGCAACTGTATTCTCCACTACTGTTTAGTATCATTTATATATTGTAGAGTGGCCTGTATCTGGTGTTCACATGTATGGATGCTTTTCTGGCCATATTCATCTTTTCTTACTCCATTACTGTGATAAAACATTTAGTATGTATTCCATTATGTTATGGTACTGAATATCGCTAGAAGCAGCACCGGGTTGGGGTTGACTCAGTATAGTATTTGTATACACACCATTGTCCTAACTCCAAACTCGAGACCCCAAAGCAATGCAACCAGTGGCGACAAATTTTGTGCTGCTTTTAACGATTTTCTCTATAAACACTGACTTCAGAAAATGTTATACACTGCAATAGCTTCATTATCTGTGTATATACAAGATAACACCTATGTACTGCCCACTATGCTGATTGGTTGAATGTTTAAGACTGAGGCTAGACTACAGAGCACCAGCCTAGGACTGGATGTCAGGCCAATAGTATACATGGCCATAGTGTCTTCTATACCAAGCATGGTCTTATGCGTGATGGCACTGTACGGGGCCTGCTACAGGTACCCCGTCAAACTTGCTCTGGCAAATCCAAAGAATAAAGTTGGTAAAGGTAAGTTATACAGGAGTGAGTTTTCCTTGAAGTTTTTGGACAGGATTTATATATCCAAGATTAGAGCTTTAAAACCTCGTGGATAAGTGATTGTATTGAGCACCTACTTTGTATATGAAATAGCTTGTTTCGACCCAGTTTGCTATTGCACATTGACTTTTACACACACGCGCACACCCACACACACACACACACACACATGCACACACACGCACACACATGCACACACACGCACACACACGCACACACATGCACACACACGCACACACACGCGCACACACACACACGCACACACACACGCGCGTGCACACACACGCACACACACACGCACACAGCGTAACACAACGCAACACAACGCAACGCATGCATATTCATGTTATATAATCTTTAGCTGGAAAGACATCTGGATCATCAGCAAAGGACCCAAAATCTCAAAAAGAGTTGAGAACATCGAAGAACACAAAACTTCAAAAAGATTCTAGAGTTTCTGACGATTTAAAATTTCAAAAAGAGCTGAAAACTCCTAAAGATCCAAAGGCACGAAGAGAACAGAAAACTCCCAGAGAGTCCAGAGGAAAACGAAGTGTAAAAGCTGCTTCTGGTGTTGAAACAGTCTAAAATATTGAAATATTTAGTGACATAACAAACGTCTGCTAATAAAATTTTTTATAGCAACATAGGGTAAATTGTCACATAGTAGAGTGAAACCAGAAACTAACACTAACTCTTTAGAGTCAGTAAAGTTTGTAATGTAACTGAAAGAAATGTTGGAAACCGCATCTTTCCTTTCACTCCAGAAAGATATGTTTACTTGCTGAAAATATGTAAATAATATTAAATGGTTTCATTAATATATCCGCTGGGTGTACCAAAAACCTGAAGTTTTGTCATATCAGCTAAAGATCCCATGATATTTAGAATTGCAAGTACTTTAAAACAGTTTGAGGGTTCCTCATACAAACTGACTTTGATGAACTTTGGAATGATATGGAAAGGTTTTTTCAATTGAAAGAATTTTTATATACAATAATAAACTGGTAAATGTATTCTAACACTCTGTTGTTCATTGATTTGTCTGTGAGTGGCCTGTAATTTAACAATGCTCAGAATCCTAGCAACTCACAACTAATCTAAGATACTTGTTATAAAATTAGGTTGAAGCTCAGAAGTTTGTAATAATATACTCATGTGTCCGGAATTTGAATTTCTACTGACCAATTTATGCTTTGAATAGTCATTACATAACATTCGAGAAAGTTTTTGTCTACTATCTGTAAAGTTGACAACATATTTTTTTGCCAAAAAAGCTTATTGAATTAAATTAAAAAGAAACATCTGCTCAACTACACAATAGCAACTTACTACAAGCTTTGCATTGTTGAACAAGTATATGGTTGGCTTGAAGTTATAATTAATAAAATATAAATAATAACTACAATAAGTGAGAATGAGATGAATACAAGATAGAATAGTGCCTTTTTTATAGATATGCCTTTTGACAAATCATGTTGCAAGTATTTAACTGCATAAAATATGTTTTAAATAGCACAATTTAACTTCCGAATTTCTATCTTCAGTAAAAATGTCAAGTATATCGAAATATCAAGAAAATAAAATCATTATAGTAGTTAAGTTATTAATGCTGAAATGCGTTCTTAGCGGGTCAACATATAACATGAATACTAGCTGCATGTGCAAATAATACATTGAAAAGCAAGATAACATACTATATTGCTCTAAATTTTTTATAACAAAATACTGCGTTATGGTGTGCATTGTCTGACGTAATGACGACTAAAACTTCTAGACCACAGCTAAACTATGTGCTTATAATTAATACAAACTAACAATTCTAGTATATCTTGGGTCACTTTGTCACTCACTGACACTCCTGTTATCAAGTTGACTGGTTAGACATGGCTAACCTTGCAGAGAATGAAAGATACCTGGAGGAGCTGTTGTCTTCTCTAAAGGAAGTACAGATTCAGTCAGTTGGTAAGCAGAGTCAGTTCTCTAACAAGCATGCTTTGTCAGTTTGTGTACCTGTATAACTGTAAAATAATTGCCCCCACTGGGAATCGAACCCGAGTCCTCTGGCTTGCAAGCAAGTGTGCTACCATTACACCACGGAGGCCACTGGGTAAACTCAACACTGTACATCCCACTCAGTTCTCTGAACTCCACTGGCCTCTCTACTACTCCTTTAGTTATTCAGGCTCTCCTGGCCACTCAACTCCCTCGGAGTACTACTACACTTCACTAAAGGCCGAAGTAGCTTGAAAAAACTGCCCCCACTGGGAATGGAACCCGAGTCTTCTGGCTTGCAAGCAAGTGTGCTACCATTACACCATGGAGGCCATTGGGTGAACTCAACACTACAATAACTACACATGCCACATGGTATCAGCAGATAATCTGCAACCTTTAAAGTTTATGCCATGGCTCTTTCTGCTGTATGCTATAATGGATATTTCCATATATATTTCGGTCGATTGATAACTAACTAGAAAGTACGAATAAGCATCATTAATTTTCTCCCTTTCTATCAAATAAGTGTCATAATGACTCAGAACATTTGATCTGAGATTGTGTAAGATTACAAGAGTAATGATAGATGAAAGGATGCTAGTGCGCCACTGTACTTTACAGCTTGTCGTAACTATAAAACTGAGGCTCTGTTTTATGAGTTAACAGGCTAATCGAGTTCTCAACTCTTGCAGGCATGGATTTGTCACTGAGGAAGTACTATGAAGTGACTGACGTCTTAGCTAGTAAACGGATCCTGCTTATTATTCAGCCGTCTAAATACGAAGACCTGAGAATAAAAGATCCTAAAGGAAAGACGAGAGCCAAAATGTATGGGGAATATGACCAAGAAGGCAGAGGGGTCTGTATGCTTCATTATCACTATATGGTCACTGCTACTATGGTTACTGTCACTATGACGACCATAGCTATGGTTACTATTACTGTGGTAACTATCCCTATGATGACTATCGCTATGGTGACTATCCCTGTAGTGACTATCGCTATGGTGACTATCGCTATGGTGACTATCGCTATGGTGACTATCGCTATGGTGACTATCGCTATGGTGACTATTCCTGTAGTGACTATCGCTATAGTGACTATCGCTATGGTGACTATTGCTATGGTGACTATCGCTATGCTGATGGCGTGTTCTTCGACTGATGGTTTTCAAGGTTCAAGTGTCAGTAACTTTCAGTTTTATTTTTGTTGAAATTCACTTTTTGCTAGAAAAAGTAAGCCTTGTTATTCCAACTGGTATTTCATGTTAGAATAATTTGTACTGACCAAAAAATACTTTATTTTAGGAACTGACTATAGAAAATAATATATATAAGATATTTTTGCGTCTAGGCACACACACAAACATAGCAGGTATATACTAGTAAATATATATATATATATATATATATATATATATATATATATATATATATATATATATATATATATGCGTGTGTGCGTGCGTGTGTGCGTTTGTTTATTGAACAATCTAGCATATATTAACTCTCCAATCTGCAGCAAACAGACTTATTCATAGACAAGAAATCTCCAATTGGTTGTATAAAGGATAATGTGGTTTATGATGACAGACTCTCTCCATTATATCTGTCTTTGGCGAAAACATCACTCTGTGTGGGAATTACAACTTCTTACAAGGTAAGCTGTTAGTTTAGGGTTGGTTCAGCAACTGTTGTAGTTCTCAATCTAATACATTCAGCCTTGTAAAAGTTGTCTTTAACAGGCATATTTTCTCAAGTTTACACTACACCTGTTACAGATTAACTGGAGGTCATCCTTTGTTACATGACCTAACTACTAATAATATATTAAAAAAATAGTTGAAAACAAGGCACTTACACCGTATTTACACATGTACAATCTTTATAATATTTTATGATGATGTTTTATCTTTATAAAACTAGATTTACAAAACTTATGGTGTACTATGATTACTATGTAGATGGTACAACGCTGTGATGATTTTACATCACATACAACTACACAACTAGCACCAATTTAGGGTAAATTTTTAAAGTTTTTTAAAAAAACAAGCAGTTTACTGAAAGGTATTTTTATTTTTACCATAATATATTTAAGTTGAGATATGATTTGTTGGTGTGTAAACATCATTATAGCCTATATCTCAAACTATTTGATCACTCACTAACTTGTGATATCCAACAAGTGGCTGATTGTGTTCTAACTCTTACTATATCTAATTTATAATGCATACATAGTACAGTGTTGTGCAGCTTTAGACTTGACAAGTACAGCGGGTGTCAGCTATAGTTGTAAGACATTTATTAATCATAAACTTTTCGTATGAAAATGCTCTACTTTTAGAGAATCCAGTTATTCAATAAGCCCTGATATAATAATTCACTTTTCATAAAAAAAGCTTGAAAGTTTCCAATAATTATGATAATAGTATTTAGATTACAAAATGTAGAAATTTTGTATATAAATTATTTACCGTTTTGCGTTTAAAATATTTTAAGACTTATGTTTCATGAAACATAAGTCTTAAAATATTCTAAACGGTAAATAATTTATGCTAAGGCAAACAGCAAATTATATGTATTACTTTCTTGTGCAAAAAGAGGCTTCAAAGATAGTTTCAACTATTCTTTTTACAGCTCACTTAGTAGTATTGGCATTATATGTTGGTATAGTTTGTACAGTTTGTGCTATAATTTGTAGCTATAGCTGTTTTACATAAATTTTTTACTGAATGTACATCAGTCATGTAAAGTTAGATATTTCAATGTAATGCAAGTTTGTGTGTCCAGTTGGTGACTGAGAGTGAAAAGGTTCATGCAGGGAACATCGAGCCTATGGAAGAGACAGTCATGATGGCTGATTTCAACCCGAGTTTGAGCTGGCGGGGCAAAATGCTCATTATATGCTCAGCTTTCCATTATGTAAGTACTGCATAGCAACAGAGCTCCATTATGTAAGTACTGCATAGCAACAAAGTACTGTATAAGTACTGCATAGCAACAGAGTACTGTATAAGTACTGCATAGCAACAGAGTTTCATTGTATAAGTACTGCATAGCATCAGAGTACTGTATAAGTACTGCATAGCAACAGAGTTTCATTGTATAAGTACTGCATAGCAACAGAGTACTGTATAAGTACTGCATAGCAACAGAGTTTCATTGTATAAGTACTGCATAGCAACAGAGTACTGTATAAGTACTGCATAGCAACAGAGTTTCATTGTATAAGTACAACATAGCAACAAAGTTATATTGTATAGGTACTGCATAGCAACAGAGTTTCATTGTATAAGTACTGCATAGCAACAGAGTACTGTATAAGTACTGCATAGCAACAGAGTTTCATTGTATAAGTACAACATAGCAACAAAGTTATATTGTATAGGTACTGCATAGCAACAGAGTTTCATTGTATAAGTACTGCATAGCAACAGAGTTCCATTATGTAAGTATTGCATAGCAACAGAGTACTGTATATAACAACAATTAGTTTATTCATGTAACTATTATTATGTAACAAAGAGGTTTTTATTAGGTAATTAATTATCTAGCAGCATAGCATTATGAATTAGAAATTTCTAAAAAGTAGTTTCTGACTTAAAATAATTTACTCATGCTTGACTTGCAGACCTTGAATGTTGATTATTTTAGGGTATGACAAAGCATCTGTTAGGAATAACTAAAAGGTATGCGTTAGATATTTTATTATCTATTATTTACTTTATTCCTGCTCTGCATGTTTAGCTACATAATAATCCCATACCTCATAAAGTGTATTCTGGAATATACCAGTGACAGGACTGAAAAGGCCGAAGCTGTAAAATTTGTATGAGTTTTCTTTACTTTAATGAAATGTAAAACTACTCAAAAACAGGTCAATATATTATTATTTACAACTTTGTTAAGTTGAATTTGAGCCATATTTGAAAATATTGGGGTAGTGTGACATGCACTCCTGGTAACAAATATTATACATTGTCTGACGTTATACTAGTAAGTATAATGCAATAATGTGTGGGTAATAATAATAATAATTTGTATTATTACCTGCTGATCAACAGAATTGTTGAGCCTGAGATGTTTGGACTGAGAGAAAGAAAGTCTAAGTACATCTCAGAGAAGAACAGACTCATGAAGAAAAGCATTCAAGAAGAGAGGAAGCATTCACATTTGGCTGAAGCACTTCTGGACAAGGAGAAAATACAGGTATACCTATAATATTTTATCTGTTGAGTAATGATATGGACTGCCAGGGAGGCAATTTCTACAGATTGTCCTTGTGTATTGTTCTCTTTGCTGGTTCTAGAATGTACTCTGTCAACTCTGAGTCTTAGAGTTATTTTTGTAGTACAGATGCTATATATGTAAAATTATTTACAGATATTGTATTTACATTGTATTTACAGTGTATTTGCAGAGTATTTACAGTGTATTTACAGTGTATTTACAGTGCATTTACAGGGTATTTACAGTGTACATATATACAGCGAATTTACATTGCATGTACAGTGTATTTACAGTGTATTTACAGTGTATTTACAGTGTAGATATATACAGTGTATTTACAGTGTATTTACAGTGTATTTATAGTGTATTTACAGTGTATTTACAGTGTACATATATACAGTGTAGTTACAGTGTAATTATAGTCTATTTACAGTGTATTTATAGTGTATTTACAGTGTATTTATAGTGCATTTACAGCTTTATAGGTCACTATACTTGTAAATTTTTGTAATAATATATACTGTACTTGAAAACTGCGCAAAATGTACTCATAGTATAATTATAGTATACTTGTAGTATAGGTCCTACTTACGTACAATGTACCTGCAGCATAGACACTTATATTGTATATATCATTTTTGCGAACTGGAACCTTGACTAAGGAAGTATACTGACAGTGTATTATATAGAGTACATATATTGTGCACTTACACTGTACATATAATATACATACTATGTACTTACAGTATATACACTATGTACTTACAGTATACATACTATGTACTTACAGTATACACACTATATACTTACAGTATACACACTATATACTTACAGTATATACACTATGTACTTACAGTATACACACTATGTACTTACAGTATACACACTATGTATTTACAGTATACACACTATGTACTCACAGTATACACACTATGTACTTACAGTATATACACTATGTACTTACAGTATATACACTATGTACTTACAGTATACATACTCGTATTATGTACTTACAGTGCACATGTATCACTTTTACAGACTAAAGCGTTAGCTAAAGAAGTGGAAGAACAGAACAAGCAGCTGTTCCTAGAGGCAAGAGAAAGAAGGAGAGATACAGAGGCTGAAGTTAGAAGAAGTAGTCTTGTTGAGCCGGTAGGCATATTCGAATGTGTCGATAAACTTACACTGTAATATGCAGTTTAATGCTGCATATTGTATACTGTATATATAATACAACTGATATACTGTATATATAATACCACTGATATACTGTATATCTAACACAATTGATACTGTACATATAATACAACTGATACTGTATATATAATACAACTGATACTGTATATATAACACAATTGATACTGTACATATAATACAACTGATACTGTAAATATAATACCACTGATATACTGTATATATAATACAATTGATACTGTACATATAATACAACTGATAATGTATATATAATACAACTGATACTGTATATATAATACCACTCATGGACTGTATATATAATACAACTGATACTGTATATATAATACAACTGATACTGTATATATAATACCACTCATATACTGTATATATAATACCACTCATACACTGTATATATAATACCCCTCATATACTGTATATATAATACCACTCATATACTGTATATATAATACCACTCATATACTGTATATATAATACCACTCATATACTGTATATATATAATATCTAGAGATTAGCTGTAGCCGTAACTGATGCAGCTCGACTGGCGTCTGACTCTATGGAAACTGATTTGGTAGAGAAACATTTCTCAGAAGCTCAGAAAACGAGGTTTGATTTTAAAATTTGCAATTATGTTTTATTGGGAAAGTTTTTGTAAATAATTTATGGGACTCTGGTGTAAGCAACCGTGATCTATTTGAAAAAGTTTCTGGTCTAAGGTTAATTAATAGAGTAAATAGTACCTCTATAGGAAAAGGTTCCGTCAAAGTTGTTCATTACTACATTAAAAACCTTAGAGACATGTTACCAGCAGGAGTTAATGCAATGACGCTAGCCTACTTTAGGGCCTCCATCAGGGGTTTTTATAGCCTACTCTAAGAACTTCACTCTACTTTAGTAAAAGCATTACAGTCAAGCTGTTCTTCTACCTCAAGTCCAAGTTATTGTCTCCCTTGTTTATTTTGCTTAGCCTGTCCCATGCTATTTTGATAAGCACTGATGACTTTAAAAAAAATCAAAAATAATTATGCCTTAAGCTTTTAAAAATGTGGTTTGGTAGAGTTTATTTTCTAAGATTTTTAAAAATATAAATCTTTGATTGTTTAAAAACTATTACAATAAATTTTTCTGACAGGCATTTTACCAATAATGGCATATGAAAATAAGTTTTCAATGATAATATATTTTGTTATTGATATATTTTGTAGAGAAGACAATGGTGATAGAAGGCACACCTACGCGGTGGTAGACAAACCACCATATAATCTAACTCACCCTATTTCCAAAAGTAACCCAACCCTTTAAGTTAAAATTATCTATTTATTCTCTTACAAAATCTGTCATTAGAGCTAAAAAGGATCAATGGCTATCAAATACACATTTAGACTTCTAGTGCCATGTGCTCTGTTCTCTTTAAAAAAAGATTGTTTAACACATCATGTGTTTGAGGTCAATATGACAGTTTGAGTGGCGATGGTAAAGCTATTTTTTAGAAACTTTTCTCGCTGTCTCAGTTTATGATGTTATGTGTACAAACTGGTAATAAAATCGGAATAAAAATAAAACTAAAATAAGAAACTTTGTCACAAAATAATATGTATTTTATGTTTATTGCTCCAAATTTTCGAACCATGCGATTTTACATGCAAATGGCATGAGCTAGAACATTGGGTCTTTCCTTAAAAACAATACAAAGAATTGGTTCGGTACATAGTTTTTAATTGAAAGAGAAAAGTCTAAGTGTTATTTAAAGAAGACCATAACAAACACAGCTACAGCAGCGATGACCACAGCCAGTAGGTTTACAATGCGGCGGTAAACAGGCTTTTCGTACAATGACTCATGTCTTTGTGCTGAAGCATCTTTATTAGCTGGCTGACTGCGATTGGCTACTCGGTGATCTATTCCACAAATCCATAGTACGACTTTCTTATACCAAACTACTCTAGTTTGCGCTGTCTCGGTGTCTACAAAACACACATAAAAGTTACTTAGTCGGCTAATGGTGATTGTAAACATGCCAGCTGTTAGCAAATGGTAGATTTTATGATCCTGGATGTACACATAAAAACTATTTTCTTTTTCACCAATAGCAAAATCTTTGCTTAAAATAAATCTAATAAAAAACACTTCAACAAAAACACAAAAAAAATAAAATGAGACAGTTGTATTGGTCCGTTACACTACCGTAATTCTGCTATAAACAGAAACAGTGTGAGAATGTATATTACTGGAAACATATTGAAATATGCAGCTACAATAAAAATGTTTTCAGTAAAACAATTTTGGAATGAAAGCTGTTTGAATCTAGACATATAGTCTGTAGGTAAAAAGCTATACAATTACATTAGCGTTTTTCTTACCTTCTTCTGACTGTTCATCCTCAGGGTTTTCTTCATTCTCTCCTTGAGCTGGAAGATTCACTCTTTCTTCTTTGTCAAAACGATTCCAGAATGTTAATCTGTGAAGCTACAATAATACTTGGGATGCAGCTAAACATTGGCTTATATAATAGGTTACAGAGTTTAGCATGTTTGGATGTACACAAAATAAGCGTTTAATTAATTTGCATAAGTATAAAATCACATAGTGTGACGCCCTCATAAAAATCATGAGATGTATAAACTGCAGAGCATTGTCGCCTATAATAAAAAATATTCTATGTATTTGAGAAAAAAAGAGAGCAGCCTTGGTCTAAGGGTTAAAGTCTTGATTTAGTAAACACGAAATCGTAGGTTTGAACCTCAGTAAAGGCCATTGGTGATGTTAGGAAGAGCCATAATTGCTCTTGTGCCACATACAAATATAATCCTTAGCCTGCTTTAAAACGCCTTTTCCATCAAGAGTTCTCACAGAGATAGTGGCTATAGACGTACGTGAGATTTTTTTTATGCATTTGAGAGAAAATAGCAATGAGGGTTTGTTTATTTAAATTAAGACCAATATAACAGCTCAAAGGCCTTGCCAGAAAGAGTGGTTAACTTACATGTTTAGGATTGATAGGCTTGGTGAGAAGAGAAATGACAACAGCAACTATTATACAGAGTACATAAACGAGAGCAGAGAAGTAAAGAAAGTGAAAGTCTTTGATGAATGAAGGTCTGGTATCTGGTCCCTCGCCACAACTTGGTTTGTCATAGCTGTACTCCAACACAAATCTAGTGATTCCAATAACTCCACCAACAATCATACACCAGAACGCACCCTATTGGAATACACAGTAGCCAAATAAAAAACTAAAAACAGTAGAAATAGCTAAATACTAGTGTAAGATCATCTTTTATTAATAATTTACATGCAAAATTACATAATTGTTATCATTTACCTTTTCTGTAATCCGAGATGTGAATAAAGCTAATGTGAAAGCAGCTATGATTGGTGGTTGAAAGAATGAGCCGACTTGTACAGTGTACGTGAATATTTGAGAGCCGTGGTTGCCTTTGAGTAAAGGAACCCAAACTATACTCAGTCCAACAAGTACCACTACAAACACTCTACAAGGAGTTCTTATATGTAGGCAACATATTTAATTTATATTAGAATTTATTATGAAACCAACATAGTCTAAAATCTTTATTTTTCTGGAATATACTGACAACGGTTCTTGAGCTGAAAGAATATATACCTGAAGGAATATATACCTGAAGGAAAGTGAATCAACTAAGTAAGCTATGCAAACTAGGTCAACTAGGTCATCTAGGTCAACTAGGTCAACTAGGTTAACTAAGTCAGTTAAGTCAACTAGGTCAACTAAGTCAGCTAGATTAACTAGGTTAGCTAAGTCATCTAAGTCAAGTAGGTCAACTAGGTCAACTATAGGTCAACTTGATCAGCTATAAGGTTCAGCAAAGCCAGAAAGTGACAAAAAACTGCTGACTCTTTTGCAGTCTCTCTGCATGTTTAGACAAGAAAGATGTGTTTAGATACTTGATATTAGACGAAACGTAAGAAGCCACTGTACTAGAATACTACCTATTACACACTTTAGATGGTGGAGTTACCTTCCCACAATCATGAGCTCTCTACTACTGGCATTCTTACGAATCAGAGTCCAAATATCAAGCGTGAAGATGGTGCTGCTCGAGTTGAACACAGATGTGAGTGAAGACATCAATGCTGCTAGCATGACAGCCAGCATCAGACCTCTCAAACCTGTCAGCCAGTGGATATAGTGCGTTATATAATACTAGTATATAATATGTTCTACATATAAACATGTTTCACATAAATATATTATGTAAGTTTTGAATACAAGGCACGATATTTTAAAAACGTGTACGATTTAATTTTCAAGATTGCGATAAAATACTTTTCTTGTGTAGCTTATTGCATATATGGCCAACAAAGCAGATCGAAAATCTGATAAAACATCAAAAAATGCATGGCCAGAAGAAGTTGAAACCTAATTAAGCAAAACGTATTACTTATGAATATTTTAGACCTCACGCTTTTGATTTTATAAACAATAACACTTTCTGTTGCATTGTTATTCAGCTAGTTAATAGTTTGGATTTACCTGCAGGCATAAGATTTAGGACTAAAGCTGAGTAGGCTATGTTACTGCATCCGGCAGGCGAGTTGCAGACTTTAAGACAAGTCTCTGGGTCAGCACAGCCTACAGTCTCTGGAAATGATAGACAATAAATACTCTCATGTTTTGTCAGCTGGTCAGCACCAATGACTATTGACTTTGCATTGTATAACCAATAATTAAGGGGCAGTTAATTTAAGTTATGGAAAATTTCAAGCACAAAAGGCACCAAAATGGTCTTTAGATGCATACATTATGCAATGACAAATAATTTAAGCTGTATATAACTCAATATTGAGAAGTTTAAGTCATGAAATTATGAAGCCACACAAAATCCTCATTTTAATTTTATCATAACTTTGGCGAATTTAGTTTCAGTTTGCAGACGCATATACAAAACAAACAAATAAACCCACTACTCTTATAGTTTGTATTTTAATGTCCTTCACAATGCATCCTTGTAAGAAAATATTGTCATAAATAGTACCAAACTTACCAGGGTAGAGAACTCTAGCAATCATCCCAGGCATGACTAATAGGAAAAGAGGCAGCAACTTGAGTACAGCTGCCAGTAAGGTGCCTGCTTTAGCATGTGTTATATTCTTTGCTGCCAGTGCTCTTTGAACTATCACCTAAAAGCAAATAAATGATGTGTTTTAATTTTTAAACTATAAAACACAATTAACTTTTAGTATAATGCTTTATGCAAAACTTCATTTTTACGATTTGATTCCAAATATGGTACAATTTCTAACCACATGCAGGTTAGGTTATGTATTGCAAGTCATTATTTATAATATTCCCTGCACCAGCAGCAAAGTTTTTCTATAAAAACTTGTAGCATCTAATCAAATTATACTCAAATTACACCAGACATTAAATTTAGCTACACAGATGACACTGGGTATTGACTTAAAACACTCACATACATTTAGGAGCAATAGTAGAGAAATTGACCTAGCCTAAGCTCTTTAATTATTTTTATTAAATTTTGGTTGGGGCGCGGATTGAAATTTCCACAAGAACACAACTTCTTTTGCTACATTTTTAATCTAGAACACAAGCTTTTCTCAATTTCTCTATTTCTGCACCTACCTTCTGAACTATCCAAATGGTACTTGGCACTTACCTGGTCTGCACACCAGTACCAGAATGACTTGATGATGGCGCCAGTGAGCGCCCCAGGCCACGGCAAATCTGGGCTCAGAGGATCTCTGAAGATGTGAAACGCTTCATTCAAAGGCATGTTACAAGTCTGGTTGGACAGGATTAGTGACTCTGGGATACTGCTGTGGTAAAGATCCAACAAACCTGTGTAACCACCAACTTCTATGAAGCCTGCAATAAAATCACACATTCAAATTATTGTAGAAAAGAAGTATCTGCCATGCAAGAGCTTTTAAATGCCTTATTTTGGCAAATGATTTGAATTCAAAATGATTTTATTACTAGGTCTGGCTGTATAGCTCTACACTTGTTAATATAATACTGCATTGAAAACAGCTATAGTAGCATACTGTCACTCATTAATTGTATTATATTATCACCATGCATCACAGTGCATAGTACTAGTACAGAGTACTATAGTACTAGTAGACAGTAACAGTACCAGTGCTCAACACTAATATTAGCATGTGGTACTACAACACTAGTACAAAATAGCGCAGTACTAGTACGCTGGGCTATATAGTAATAATATACAGTACACGGCGTACCTGGTGTTTTACTAATAATGATGACAATATAACATTTGTGATGAAAAAACTGATGAGTATAAATCATAAAAAGACAATACTAAAACAAAACAACTTTGTGATGCAACACTTCTGAACACAATCTGAAAGCTATATGATATAGACAAGGACAATTTTCAATAAGTCAACTTTTCTACAATCAAATTGAAAGTTACTGCTAAAATCGTTGTATGACTATACATGACTATACTATAAGGGTGTCTGGTAATAATGGCAGAAATAAAAATGGCACAGTGAAAATGACACAGTAAAATTGGCACAAGTAATAATGGCACGGATAATAATGGCACAAATGGCAAAGTAGGTAAAAAGGCACATTTCAATATTGGGATGGGGGTTGAGGGAATGGAATGGGGAGTTTAGGTTTGGGGGTGAGGGGTTGAGTTTGGGGTTTGGTATAAGGGTTGGAAGTTTGGGTTTGGGGTTTAGAAAAATTTAACATCTGTGTGCCATTTTTACCTCTTTTTCATTTGTGCCATTATTACTTGTGCCACTATTACCCGTGCCATTATTACCTGTGCCATTTTTACAGTGCCATTTTTATCTTGCCACTTTTACCTAAAATCGACTTTGTGCATTACAATCACACAACTTTTCAGTTACAGGTTTTAAAGCCTGTATATTTATAAGGTGCTTGTCTAAACTGAGTAGGTAACAAAAACAAATGCTAATATGCTATAGAAAATATACCTACTTAAGACACACAGGAGGATGGCACCAGCCACCATCAGGATAGTCTGCACAAAGTCTGTCCAGATGACAGCAGTTAATCCTCCTGTAACAAACAAGGTTGGTTTAGCAAAGACTATTACTGCTTTGTGTAGCACTGCTCTGTGTAGCATTGCTTTGTGCAGCACTGCTCTGTATAGCACTGCTCTGTGTAGCACTGCTCTGTGTAGCACTGCTTTGTGTAGCACTGCTCTGTGCAGCACTGCTCTGTGAAGCACTGCTTTGTGTATAGCACTGCTCTGTGTAGCACTGCTCTGCGTAGCACTGCTATGTGTAGCACTGCTCTGCGTAGCACTGCTATGTGCAGCACTGCTCTGTGTTGCACTGCTATGTACTGAAATATTTGTGTCTATAGGAGACACAAATTTATGTAAACTCATGTACTCTGAAAATGATGATGTGTCAGACATTGTTTGTTGCATTGCCAATAAAATCTTCTTATATCAAAGAAATGTATTAAAGTGAAAATTTTACACACTTTTGTTTTTTTCGTATAACAAATACCAGCTTAATAACATTTTAACTCCATCACTACACTTTACAATATCACAATATTATTTTACTCTTATCGCATTAAAATTAATTGCATCATGATATTTTACTTTGATAGTACCGTATCACTATATTACTGTATTAAAAAGTTTCGTAATTGCTGCATTATTGCATCGGTGTAATAATGTATTTTTGTACTACTGTGTTATTGTATTGGTATAAAATAGTTTGTGTGTTGAACTACATTTTAGTTTATTTAGAGTACAGTATTAGTATAGAGATACATGTAACCATAGTTACCAGTGATAGTATTAGTGTAGAGATACATGTAACCATAGTTACCAGTGATAGTATTAGTACAGAGATATATGTAACCATAGTTACCAGTGATAGTATTAGTGTAGAGATACATGTAACCATAGTTACCAGTAGCAGTATTAGTATAGAGATATATGTAACCGTAGTTACCAGTAGCAGTATTAGTATAGAGATATATGTAACCGTAGTTACCAGTGATAGTATTAGTAAAGAGATACACATAACCATAGTTACCAGTACAGTATTAGTACAGAGATACATGTAACCATAGTTACCAGTGGTAGTATTAGTATAGATATACATGTAGCCGTAGTTACCAGTGATAGTATAAGTGAAGAGATACATGTAACCATAGTTACCAGGACAGTATTAGTGTAGAGATACGTGTAACCATAGTTACCAGTGGTAGTATTAGTGAAGAGATACATGTAACCATAGTTACCAGTACAGTATTAGTATAGAGATATATGTAACCATAGTTACCAGTAGCAGTATTAGTGTAGAGATACGTGTAACCATAGTTACCAGTGATAGTATTAGTAGAGAGATACACATAACCATAGTTACCAGTGATAGTATTAGTAGAGAGATACACATAACCATAGTTACCAGTGATAGTATTAGTGTAGAGATGCATGTAACCATAGTTACCAGTGATAGTAAACAATGCAGCAACTAGAAGTATTCCACCAATACTCAAGTATGTGTCCAACTCTGTAGCTTGCTCTATGAAAACGGTTCCAGCAAACAAATCAATCTACAGAACACAAGGCAATCTTTTAGAGTCAACTGATTATAGCAACAAATGTGAATGATTTTATTAAACTCACACATATTTCGTAGTATTTTGATGTTGCTTAATAAAAGTACTTCTTGAAATTTCTGTAATTTTAAATTAATTCTTGAATTCATGAGAGGATGACTTGAAAATTTATAATTGAGTTCGTGTGCTTAAAATTTTTATCTAATTATAACTTTCACAAACATTATAATTTAAACAGCGTTATTGACAACACAAATTATTTTTTATAGTAGAAAATGACTAAAAAAAACTACCTTTAACCAAGAAATAATATGCAAAAACAAACAGCTAAGCACTAAAAACTTAAGCAGCAAAGAATTAGGGGCTGTTCAAAGGTTCCTACCGATATTTTTGTAAAAATGTATGCTATGAGGGTCATTGCAGAGTGAAACACTCGGATTCGTCTTCCTCCAAATCTTAGCCTGAGGTACTCTGGCATGGTGTTGGTTCCACTAGCTATATAAACAGGAACAAATACCCAGCCTAACACCATCACAATGATTACAGCCTATAAACACAACAGAACAACAACTGTACTGGGTCTCCTTTGCCATGGCTACTGCATCACTAAAATACATTTCAACCTACACTACTTTACTATTTATAATAAAATATGATACTAAACCAATCCTGACTTTTAAATTACAATACGCTGGGCTGGAATGGCAAAAACTTATATTCAATTATTGATAGTTATAGGAATGTTTATACCTATGCTATGATAGATTTTTACATAATTATTTACGGGTATATCACTAGCATATACCAATATTAATGACATATGTTGATGTTTATATTTATTGTGTTTTATCAATAAACATCAGAAGATTAAAAACATATTGCCATACATTTTTGCAGTCACTCGGTTTATGTTGCGAATTTTTATAAAAATTGTCATGATGAATGCAAAATTATTGCGTTGCCAACTTTTTAAAAATATTGTTTCAAAGTGGAAAATGTGAATACAAATATCAGAATGCAATTATGTTGATAGAATAAAAATAAAAAGTAAGTAGTTTAAATTATAAGAGCATGCATTAAATAAAATTGATCAATAATAAGTATTTGAAATTTATGCAGCATTTTCTGCATTGAGGTGACATTGAGGGAATATTGAGGGGACATTGAGGTGGCATTGAGGTGACATTGAGGTGACATTGAGGTGGCATTGAGGTGACATTGAGGTGACATTGAGGTGACAAGACACATGTGAACATGTTACAAGAATTTCATAAATATTTATTTTTGTATTTTATTACTAATACTATTATGTACATATAATAAACTGAGCTAAACGTCACTTTGATAGTTCTGCAAAGTTTTAATGCTTATTTATGATTCTCAGTAAATACCTTGTTAAATAGCATAACAATATAAAACAGAGTGAAGGCTACACTATGAAATGGTGACAATAGCTACATAAGTTAACCACTCACATGTAGCTCATAGTATGCAACACTAAGACCTGTGGCAGCACCACCTCCAGCCAATCCTAAAAAGTGCTGACTTCCAATGTTACTGGCAAATATCGAGGCTCCAACCTAAAACATGCAAAGCTTAATTATACATAAACAATGTGCAACAAACACACGCACACGCACACGCACACGCACACGCACACGCACACGCACACGCACACGCACACGCACACACACATATACAGCATACACATGCTATATATTATTATTCAAGAATATTATTTAGTGCATGCCACGTATCGAATTTACATTATCCACATAGCTAGGCATAACTTTTCATTGCAAAATCTGCAACCAACAGCCGCCAACACATAATTGGAGCTGTGCCTTGCTGGTTTGAAGTTATAAATGACTTGGTTACTGACTGCAGCAAAAAACACAACACTATTAATGACAAGCAAAAGTCAAAGAAATGCTCATGAATGAATATCAAATCATTTTCACATTAACATTTCAATGTTTACAACCAATCAACAGATCCTAAATTAAAGAACATGGATCTTGCTTTGAGCATGTGCACACATATATCATGTTATGTCATGAAGAGAATAAGTAGCTATATACACATGCAGGCAGCATTGTGTGCATGTCATGTTATAGCACCTCATGTTGCATCACATCACGTCACATCACACCATGTCACATCACACCATGTCACATCATGTCATGTCACACCATGACATGTCACACCATGTCATGTCACACCACGTCAGGTCATGTCATGACACACCATGTCACATCACGTGATGACACACCATGTCATATCACGTAGAGGACAAACACTCACAGGTATCCAGTGTTGATTCTGACCAGCTAAAAAGTATCCCTTCACACTTCCTCGGTTTCTAGTAGATGTCTACAAAGTTTGTATTATTATTTAAATAGAGTGTAACGAAGCAATGGTGGTAACTATTTGTGCTATGATTTACCTCTACTTCAAAATATTTTGTCAAAGAGAAGACCTACTAAGATTAGTAGCTAGACCCTAAAGCTTATGCCCTTTTTTGTCTGATGGTTTTGTGTGATTATTCAGAATTTTGCATTCGAAATTGTTGAGACCAACTTGACATAAATTATTGTAATTCCTTTGAAAAATATACTTGTTTGAAAAATTGTGTGTTTTTGCAAGAAATTAGTTGCAAGAAAGGGAGTTGCCATCAAAAAAGTGGTGCTGTTACCATCAGATTGAACAAGCTAGCAGACATAAACTAGAACCGAGCAAACATTATAGTAACTTGGAAACTTTCATAAAATGCAGCTTCTCCCAGTGTGTACAAATTATTTAACCACCATGTCTATGTCTGGTTTATGAAGGATCGAGTGACCAAATAACAATGATTTATATCAGATCAGATCAGGTTCATAGATTGATTTGATAAGCTGAATGGGGCAATCATTTTGGTACCAAAACTTTTAAGCATACAAGTTTATTCTCAACTTATATATATCTATATCTATATATATATATATATATATATATATATATATATATATATATATATATATATATATATATATATATATATATATATATATATATAGATATATATATAGATATATATATATATATATATATAGAAAATGTGTGTGTTTGTGTATACAGAGAATAATTGCAATTGCAATTGCAATTAAAATCGATGTACTATATAAAGGCTACTAAAACAAAAAATAATCTTGTACTTTGATCTATGATCATAATTAGTATGAGATGTTTTATCAAAAAATAGAGCTGTGACTCCCAATTGTTTTTGCATAGACATGGTGAAACATGCCTGCATTATTTGTAGTATATAAAGCATAGTGCATCAGTCACTTCACACAGTACAAGTTTTTATTGTTACAGACAGACATGCAAAGAACATTTAAACTTTATGAAACCAACTTCATTAGTCAATTAAATAACAATTCTGCCACATGAACTCTTACCCATATTCCGACTCCAACAACAAATACAAAGTAGAGACACAGAATGAGATAATCGGACCAATGAAGGATCGGATTAGAAGGAACTTCTACAGTTGAACCCATCGTACTTGTAGCAAGTAGCTACCAGAGTATTCCTGTGACAAGATAGCCAGTAGCAAGTTCGTGTTGAGATTAGACAGCCTACTCCACTGCTGTAATGCCTTCACAACACTGACTGACTAGAGCAGGTACTTGCAATGTCCCAGGGTGTTCCTTACACTGACATTGCTAGCAGGTAATGTACTTGTCACCAAGTGCTTGACACTGTAAACAGGTGCTTGACTGCAAAGAATATGGACACCAGTGTCAATGCCAGTTATTGTGTTTCAACAACAGACACCTTCAATCACTTGCTGTCTCCAGTACTACAAGTTGGTGTTATAGGCTGACACCTCCAGCAAGTTCTTAAAACACTATTCTTTATAACGTAGCTGTAACTAGGATCATAATGATGCACACACTGTGATTGCACGCACCACTAAAGTAGAAGCTGGCACAGACTGCAAATACCACCCACAATACTTTAATTATAACCTTTGTCACTTTTCAAATTTGATAACAACTCTTTGCTGAATGTTATCAAATGATTTATAAAGATAAGATGAAATTGATAATACAGTTAATAGCAAGCAATTATAGAGACTCCCTCTGTGGCAAATATAGGTTAAGTGTAACACCAGCTCATGCAAACTTGAGAACAATTATCTCAACCCGTCCTATCAAATAAAATAATCAAATTTATTCAAAGTTTTGCATGCACTTTATAAATAATATCTTTGATAAACATACATATTTCAAAACAAATTATCTGAAGTATGTATTTATAGAAAATATAATCAATGTAGAGAGCAATGTATAAATTAATATCTGCATGAAAGAAATTGAATATGAAATGAAGAAAAAAGCTAAAACCATTGAAGTTTATGCAACTAGTCTTGTGCAAATTGACATGCTAAGAAATTTAAAAATACATTTAGTTTGTGAGAGATACAATATATAAAGCTGTTAGTAGCTCTAATGGCGCAGCCTTTTCCTACGAAGCTTTCGGGCCCCTTTCTTGAGTTTTTTGTGAGTGGAGCCTCCATAGTGATCTCCGTGACCTTTGAACTCTTCAGAAATAGGGTAACTAGTGGTTTCAATGTAGTCACTGGTGGTAGTTTGATATGCATCTGTAGTTGTGTCGTAGCCCTTAGCTGTGGAGGAGGAGGCGTATGAGTCACTTGTGGTACCGTACTCTGCTGTAGTTGTTTCATACTGCAGCAAAAATATATATTTCATAGGAGCAAATTGGAACACTAATACTTGCGGCTTTATGCCACTAAACCATAAAGTGAATTTGCAACTCTTAGATTGAAAATAGAAACTAAAGTTATATATTAGTAGGATGAATAATATTTTTTATGAATATTAGGTAGCTCTAAAGTTAATGTTTATAGTGTCAGCTTAAGGAACACACACTCACATATTTTCTATATTAGGCTGCACATAGACACACGCACGCACCAACTTTTATGTATGCAACAAGTTTTATAGAGCAGTTATGATGCGAGACTGTCTCAATTATTGCAACTCCTACTATGAATGCTTTTAATAATTAGCAGCGTCAAGAAATTTTACATACGATATACACACGGAGGGGAAAACTCCCAGTACTTAAATAATACTCACAATTGGCTCAGTGATCTTATGCTTGTCAACCTCCGTTGTGTAGGCGCTGGTAGTTTCGTACTCGTCTTCAATATGGACCTTCAGTTTGCCATGCCCCCTCGGCTTTGAGTGACACCCACATCTACCAGGAAGCCCTGATGGACCTATAGGGCCGGGAAGTCCATGAATACCCGGTCTACCCCGTCTTCCATCGAAACCCGGAAAGCCACGCGGTCCTGGTGGTCCAGTGGGACACACATAGCATTGACCTCCTAAAACAGCATTGCTTACATCATGAACTTGCTGGCACTTGAGTTGAAGTTATCTGCACACTGAATTTATGTACATGCATTTACATGCCAAAATTGTTTCTACATTTGCAATATATAGCAGGGTAATGTGCAATTACATGTGCAAGAAGGAATGAATTTAAGAATTTCTATAACATTACATATAGGAGTTATCTCTACTTACTACTTCCTGTTGATATCTGTCTCTTTTCTCTAACCTCTTCAGCCGATCCTTTGATGTCTAGGCTGAGCACCTGTAAAACGAGTGTTTCTGAGATGTGAAACGACGCATTGAAAATGCACCATGCAGTTTTATTATCGATAAAAATCCAAATAAGTTTTGTATAAAATAACTTTTATTAATATTGCTTCTAAAATATTTTTTCTACTTACTTACGGCAAGTAGATTATGTATGTATTTATTTTATAAATTAAAAAAATAAAATCTTATAATGCAGGATAATTAAAAGATAGGCCATTGTTTCACTTTTTGCATAAGTTTAAAAATAAGTAAAGCAATAATATTCTAATTATCCTGTAGAGATAATTATACTAAAATTTTTATATGCCAACTCGAATACTCATAAAGATAGTCTTCTATACTATACCATTACTATAGTGCTGCTGAACTTAGAGGGCAATAATAGTAGTACCAACCTGGTGCTCAAGTTGTTTTACTCGTTGTGATAGGTTGAGACACATAAAACCTCCACCAATCACTATGAAGATAAGTAGTGCAAGGGACACACTGGTTATTGCATTGCGAAGGTTAAAGCGTTTTTCAACTGATGGCTTCTCTTCTTTTTCAGACAGCTTTTCCTTCTACAAATAAAACACAACTTCAAAATAGTGTAAAAACAGGTTGTCTGCAAAGATATATCAAAAGAAAATCCTTACCGTTTTACGAAAAGGAAAAGTTCAGCCTAAACAAGCTTTTTTACATTTTCATGTCATTGAAACACAAACTCAAAATAATTAGTATTTTATCTCAGTATTTTTAATCAATAAAAAATTAATTGTAAATCTCCATATAATAATTTAAATCCCGCCACCCGCGCAGGACCACGGCGGTGAAAGGTGACCATATAATAATTTAAATATTACCAATAACAGCTGTATATACCTTAAATTTTGGTTACCAAAGTTAGATGCTTTTAAATTGTTAGTGAGGGTAGACCAGTTTTACTTTTTTGTATTGAAATTTCAAATATAAGTAATTCTATTACTATATTACAGCTAGAACTATTCAATTAGTAAACATATGATATGAGTTACCAAATAAAAATAACAACGCGTGCTTTAAATTCCCTAATTACTGCAGTAGTACTGCCCTATACTATACAAATCTTACCATGGTGAGATAGAATGAGTTGATACAGAACGCTCTCTCTTGCTCCTAGGTACTCTGGTTACTGGCTGATAAGTAATGACACATGTAACAGGTGTGCTCATATTTATATACCACATGAGTTGTGTTCTCCCTCATTAACCGTCTAAGAGTACCTTAGGAATATTCTGCTCTCTTAAGACTTAAGAACCAGTTAATTGTCTTATAAGTAGTGCAGTAGTTGTGTCTTGATAATTTACGTAGATAGCAGCCTTACATTTAAACTAAATCTTTATTAACTAATGAACCGATGTCCTTAGTCTGGGATTCAAACCACAGACTAAGCCTAATGCAATCAAATTTTATGAACTAAGAATAGAATCACCTTACAAGAGCTGACAACCCCAGTTATAGGGTTAGCCAATTATCTAACCACAGGCTATGATTATAACTTCTACCCATGGCAAGGGCTGATTGAGATGGTCCTAAAGCTAAAGAGCTCCGGAGTCCTCACATAGTGACGACTGAGAGAACAGGCAGTGCAGCTGCTATCTGTGGTACGGGTCTATCAAGCTGCCATACAAGTATTACATATTCAGATTAATCTGCTACATCTACTACATCAGTATGCTATGTAGTTGTATTTTGCTTTGAAGAGATTGCATACTTTATACTATGTTTCAAAAACAGCATATTTGAAAATACTTTGCAAGTTTTAGCAGGTTAGGAGGGGGGAAAGCAGTCCCTCTAATAAAGATGCCAGCGACAATATAAAATATACAAAGAGTAGACTCAACTAAGGCTGACTTAGGATGCTTCACATAGCTCAGGGTAACAACTAATTACTCTTCATTACATTACTCAGTTCATTTAACAAGTCTTGCCTCATTAACTGGCTTAAATAATTTAAACATACTTGACTGAAACTCACAGTTCAGTCTTATAGAATTTCCATATCTTGTTGATGTTCTGCTATTTACTCTGAATGAAAAACAAGCATAAATAAACTATAGGCTAAATAACTTTATTTAGTTTACTGGATTCTTAGGAATTAAATTTTAATTTGTTATGTAAAATTACATTATATTTAACAAAGGCTTTCTGTTTTAATGCCAGGTTTTGCATTTATGTGATGAAATTCTCTTTTCTAATAAATTAAATCATCTAAAACAGAGTTTTGCGCATAACTTCCCAAGAATTCTACCGAAATAATTAGTCTGTGGGATAAAACACGTATAATTTGGATTCCAGTTCAAGAGGTGACAACTCTATTGAATGTATCTTCACTTCAATTTGATTGATATAGAAAGTTATACAGTGATAGTACCATTTTCAGTGCTACACATGCATTGAGAGCTTTATGATTTGGCAAAAAATTTGTTTTGCCGAAAAAATTTCAAAAACGTGTTTGGAGATGACCATCCTAACAGCTTTCTGCTGCATAACACTTGTATATGAGTAGAAAAATTGAGACTTGCTGACATAAAATATACACACCAGTGAATTGTACTCTGTGAGACTAGAAAGTAGCAGTGCTATGAGTGTAAAGGGCAAGAATTAAATAATATAGCTCTTGAATATTTTTGTTTTCATTCGCCATAGGATACAGTCTCACAGTGTACAGAACATGGTGTAAGTTAGAACTAGCTAGTGCACTGCAGAAACTTTCTGGAGTATTAGAAAGTTATATATTATACGTCTGCGTAAAATCTGCAGAAGTTTAGCATTTGATCACTGCCAGGTTTGAGCAGTAGGAGTTTTGAGGCTAGAGCCATGGATATTACCACTACTCTGCTGATAAATTCATATAAAGATTTATTAAATATAATAGATAATAAAATAGTCAAAACAATACATAATTATTATATTATATCCCTAATAACAGAATAGATATACTCTTAGCATATTTAACACACTTTTTACAGCATGATATCAGGTAATAGCAGAGCTCTACAGGGAATGGGCCCTTCAATGACTGTGAGAGAGCAAGCTACACGAGAGGGGAGAACTTCTAGTCATCAAATTTCCTGTTGGGATTCTTTCCGAACAGAGTTTCTCTCAACTCAGGCACCATCTGTTGAATAGAAGAGAAAGACCAGTAGAATAAAGTATGCTATTTACTTATGTAATATTTTAAGATACATAATATCTTTTCGGATTTTATCATATAAATGTCAAAACCTTGGCCTTTTACCTTGTGCCATGCATATAATTTAAAGTTCTAACTTTTAAATTCCATTTAAATAACTCTGAAGGTGCATACAGTAGTATCCAAAATATAAGTTTACTCTATTTATTTATATAAATAAAGAAGTAAATGAAAAATATTTCTCGTTTATTTACTTCATTAAAGTATATAATATGCATGACATAGATGATAAGGAGAGCACACTATTCAAACAACACAACTCTCAACACTTACACACCACAACTACAAAGCATTTCCCTCCCTTTTTTACATCAGGATTATAATAGTTTAATGTTTTCAAGTGTAGAACACAGGAACAGCTAATGAGAGCAAATAGGTAGGCAGGTATTAGAATGGTGCATTGTCATTAGAGATAATCTCCCCATTAAAAACAGCCTAATGAGTGAGACTAACAGCTTTCTACACCCATATTCTAGTGATGTCCTGACACAAAGCATGTCCCAACATAATCAAAGTCATCAGTTTATAGGGTGTGGGGCGGGGGGGGGGGCTATAGAAACAAACTTTAGGTATTTGTTTTTGGATTAACATAGTTTTAGTTTATACAGTTGAAATATCCAAAAAAGTTTATGATGAGGTGAATGAGAACATTCTAGAAGCCAGTACAGCCCTACACAGAATGGATGGTAAACATGCCACATCACTATACATAAAGTGCCACTTTGTAAGGCAGGCAGAAACAAGTGGTGACAGGTGCTACAGATCTGCTGATAATATTGAATAAGAAGAGGCAGTAATTAGAGTTGAGTGTTAAATAACTAAGAAAAGTCAGGATGGAATGGAGACACAGAGATTGAGAGCAGCTAACACCCAACTGAGGGATAATTAACTCATCTACTCCAGCAAAAGTACTGCTGATTTGTCTGGCAACCTCCTTTTAACATCATTTATTAAAGAAAACTAAACCTGGACTGCAAATTTCAGCACTACTTTAAAAAGCAAAGCAAGAACGAGAATACCAACAACACCAACAAAATAATAAATTAATATTGTTGGTATAAATCACACAGGCAGTACAACTCATATCCACCATGACTCATATCCACCATGACTCATAGCCACCATGACTCGTAGCCCTGATGACTCATACTGATGTATGACTCACAATAAATTCTTTTTCCACCATCTCAATAGCAAAAAACTATGACTATGAAAATCTACTCTTCAATGAAAACAAAACTGCCGATAAAAATGCATCTATCATCAAAACAAACAAGAGAACATAACTTGGCGATGCCTTGCTATTCTCATCAAACACACAGGTTATATCCCATTTACCTTTACAATACTGGTACAAACACAGATCAGAGTAAAATGAATCATCAAGATTTCCGATTCTATAGAGCCAGGTGGCTAGAAGCCATACAGATGTAGAGCCAGGAATTTCAATGAAATTTTGAAATTAAACGAGAAATCAAAGAAGGAGCAATGTTACACCATGGAAACTAACACCTCTAAATTGCCTTGCTGTAAAAGCATAAACTCCAATAAACCCTTGGGACTATATATCAAACACTGAGCTACATAAAACTTCACCCAATAAACACCTGGGACTAATGCTACTAACATGAGCTAAACAAAACTTCACCCAATATAGTTTACAATGACAAACAACAAAACACAAACAGAATCTGCTGCAGGTTGCAGCTGTTATGTCCAGAAAAGAATACAAACTTCTACATGCAAGCCGAATTAATAATATTAGACCTTCAAGGACAGAGATCAAACTATCACAGCCAGAATTTGAAGAAACATAAGATTAACTGCTTCAAGTTGAAGTAATGGGAGTTTTCCCCTCACCTGTTCACTGATGGACTGTAGCCTTTTCTCCAGGGTGTTGGTCACTCTGATACGGCCGTTAAGGGTTTGCAGTTCCACACCTCCAGTTCTGAAAGTACATTTCATAGATGAAACAGAGGTTTGTCAACAGAGACACCATTACACATAAATATATTGATTATGGATAGGAATAAAATGGAATCTTTCAACTACATTAAAATACAACATTATCATCTCTCTAAAGCACAGCAAATATAAATTAACATGTTAATTCGGACTGGTTGAGTGTTGTTTTGCTAATGAGTACTTTTAGCTTTATTATGAAAATGAAACATGCAAGTAGCCACTGCTGACAGCAATCTTTAGAGTTATCCATAACATTAAGGTGACAGCATCAGGCATTGTCTAGACTCTAGTAGTTTCGAGTAAAAAAGATCTAAAGTTATATGCCAAGAGGGGATAATTCCAAATCAGACTCAAAGCTGCTAAATTTTTTGCCTGAAAACTCATAAAAATGTTAATCAATTATATTAGCCTTTTAAACTCAAGACCTTTCTAGAAAACACAAAGTTTTACTAGTAGACATGTGTCACACAGAGCACAAACTTGATACAAGGTGCCACAACTCCATTAAACACACTGCTGCAGTCTACATCCAGTATACATATAGTATACATTTAGTATACATTTAGTATATAGGAAGTAGGTAGGTATGACTCACAGGTCGACGGGCAGATAATTCTCCTTATCGATTTTGACAGCGACGTCATGCCCAGTGAGTTTCTTATAAGTGGCCACGGCAGCGGGCAGCACTTCCTGTAAGGACCACAGTGAACATTAGTATAAAATATGAAGGACCAGAGGCTAGGGTAAAAATAAGTATGAAATATGAAGGACCAGAGGCTAGGGTGAATATTAAAATGAAATGTGACGAGATAAATGTCAAGGAATATGAAGGAAGCACAGGCTATGAAGGAACAAGCAAATCGTAAATAGGAAGTCTATTAATATATACATGAGTAATTACGTAATGTTACAAAATGTTACGCCCAGCCAACAATAACAGCCCTTAAATAAAATAATATGGAGTTTCCGATAACACACCTTGAAGTTGTTTCACAATTTAAGAAATTTATCCATTGCTACAGAGCAAGTTATTTTAACTCTTAATATTCCTTGAAAGGAACCACCAGCTTGTCATACAGATATCAGGTATGGAAGTTGTCCTACCATTATCAGTCCTTCGTCAACCTTTCGACATTTCAGCATCAGACTTTTCTCATTGAGTTGGCAAAGACACTGGGCTATCAATCCTTCAAGAATAGATTTGTATCTTGATTGGTCTTTGGTTATACTGGCCAGTCTCTCCTTGGCCAAATCCAATAACACCTGAAATACATCATGTGGAGGTATGACAACTCCAAGGCTATCAGTTGATGCATTTCAGAAACTTTTTAAATATAGAATGTTATCAGAATATGACTACTTGCAAACACAGAAGAAAAACCAACTCATGAGGTTGAAAATGAAACTACACGTAGCACATGGTGACTACACTAGTAGCCTTAGATCACTAGTAGCCCTAGGTCTCAGAACAAGACAGGCATACTTACTGAGACGTGATCTTCCCGAGCCTTCAACACTTTCAACCTTGATGCGTTCAGCATGTTAGAGTTTTGACTGTAACAGGATATTTAGAGTGACTCATTGCACACGAGTTTCAAATGCTATGAATTTTTAGGAACTTACAAAACACTCCTATGTTTCATGAGTTTGAAAAACTTTATATATCTAAATACATGTCATCTTAGAAAAATATAAACCAGCAAAAATATATTCAACAATACGCTTAGAACTTTTGCTACCTGAATTTTGAGCATGTTAACCAAACAGTGCATGAACACACATTCTGCCATAGAGATACATATATTTAACATTGCATCACCACACTACCGTGCACACACAGAACCTATACAGATGTAGCAGTACACCATAAGAGATACAAAACTCACATTTTCTTGGCTAGCTCCACCTGTTTCTCTTTCCTCTCGTAGTACTCCATAATCTTAATCCTTTGCTGCTGCACCAGTCGGCCTTTCTCAATATTGAACTCTTCTTCAGCCTAGAATATAGACAGTCACACATGCTTACAGGCGAATATACGTGTGCGAGTATAGAGGAAGTGATGTTATGCAGGTACACTTGAATGGAGCTAGCATTTTTACAATGTATACATAACTATAAACAAAGTGTGTAAGAGTTGATATAATGCCACAACTCTATACTACACAGAATTGACGCTTTAAGCAGTTGATTGCAGAACCAATCATAATAGTCTTGTCCAAGTAGAGTCTACAATAACACCAGAAAGTACTCGTATTTATAGGTTTTCTGTAAAAATCCAACAACATTTTCAATACATATTATCTAAAAAAGAATACCTTAGTTTCTATCTCATCAACTTTTTCACGGGCTTCTTGATCAATGAAAGCAATCATATGCTTGATCTGAAAGTAGTACAGTACAATTTTAGTCATGTAAACCAGATCAGATCCTCTTCAACTTTGAAGTAACGCAATTAGATCTAATCAATATAATTACTAAAATTAACATGTGAAACATAATGCATACCACAAAAATTCCAATATTGTGAAAAAAAGATCACTGACAATATTTGTTGAGCTACGCAGGATAAGAATGTTCAAAACATACTTTAGTTTAATGATAAATGATTGAGTCAACCCGAACACACATTTACATGTGAAGGAGAAAAAATTATAACTTTACAAATTAACAGTTAGGTGACAGCACTCAGCCCGACATTTGTATTGCTACTACAAACACAAATATATTGAGCTAGTCAAATAATTTCATTTATTTTGAAACCTACTCATATTGAACATATCTTGAATTATAATTAGTCATTCACATAAATGGAATTTCATTCAGCAATTTTTACCTACACCAGGACTTAATCTGATGACAATAGCAATAATATATATCAATAATAACAATAATATTAGTATTTAATGCTACAATAATATTTATATTATAGCACTTAATAATAATATTACCACCCTGAAAAAGTTTCTATAATGTCACATTCCAATTTTCAATTACTCTGCGAATAATTTTCATTACGTTTAATTACAATTAAATTTTTAGTTACAGCCAATTTCAGAGTCAGTGTCAAACTTATAATGATTATGATAACACTGAGTTTGACAATCAGTATCACCTAGGGCTAGTCTTACTCTTAGTAGAGACTCAAAGCCGCACTCACACTATTAATAATGTCATCACTATGAAATTGACCATCAGTATCAGTCTATCACTATCACTATGAGTATGAGCCTGATAGCAACCAGCAAAAATACTGAATAGCAGTTATTTGTTAACTTACTAACCGTATAAGTATCAATATTGTATCTGCACTTGAAACTAAACTTAATGTCCGGTCACCGGTGAGTGTAACTTGTGTCTATCAGTGCGATTGTCACATTTAAAGTCAATGGTTTTTAGAAAATATAACTGGTTACCGTTATGATTAAAACTAGAGACAATCAAAGTTTCAAATTTTAAAGCTGCTCTCATACTGACAAAAAACTGATAAAGCTGAACCAAAATAAAAAGGAGTAAAAATAAAAGATCGAAGTTCAATTTGAAGCAAAACTTCAACTACTAGTACTAGCAAATAAGTTGAATAAAACTTTAGTTTAAGTTTAACTTCAAGTTTAATCATAAAACTCAAATTCTAGCAACAAATCAAATTTACCTGCTTTTGAACATCTTGATCACTTAAAGCCATCGCTATAAATCTACAAGGTAAGCACTCTTCAACAGCACTAAACTTTTTAAAGAAAAAATGTTGACTTGGATTTAAAGTGATCAGTAGAATGAGTATTTATCGCTAGCTCAACCTGTATAGAATCAATGATTGGTCATGTGACAAAGTGTCAAGGTCGGTACTGTAGTTTGCCTTGGAAACTTAGAACAGACAATATTAACGATGCGTACTCATATGAACACGATATAAAACCGCCGGCCTAATAAATACTATTTTTCTAACTTGTGATTGGCCAATTCTTAACAGGTTTAAATGCCTAACGTATGCAAATTTGCAACCTTCCGTTTTAGGCTGAGCAACAATATAACACAGTAGTCCCGTCAGTGTAAAGGGCCAATTTTATTTATTAGCTATCATTTTACCTGGCTCAAAGAATGTTGCGCTTACAAGGAAACAAGGCAACTATTAAAATAATAGATGTACATTTTGAAATACATATCTTATAAAAAGGACACAACTTGAATCATGGCTCAAAAAATATGATCTTAAACTACACTGCAAACTATTTCATATACACTTTGTATAGGTGCAAGTTAGAACACAATGCTTCACAAATGTTTTACTTATAGATGTATCTTTTGGATGCAGGGGTTATATAATTTGCACCGCTGAAACATTGACATTCCAATTTTTTCCTAAACTATAATATAGAGTGAGCTTAAGACAGCACATGTATATTGATGACATAATATTATAACTGTAATTATTATAATTTAAACACAGTGGAAAAAGAATACAGTATAACATTATAGATATTTTTTATGTGCATGACCATCAGCTAGTGCATATTAGCTGATTATCATGTAGTATGTAAGCTATCCCTTTGCAAAAGATATACTACATAAGACTGTCGTTTATTAAACAAATGATAATAATACTGATAGAATGTTCATTACGTTAAAATGTAATATATTATATAGGCTGCATGATTACAAAAACCTACCAAGAAATCTACTATACCTAATTTTGCTATTTCTGCTAACGCCTAATTATTAACGGTATTAATTCTTTGATGTGCAATGTGTTTCACCTTTAAAATTTGTTTTGTTGCTTTGCATTATTATATTGTGTAGACAAGGATGTAAAAGTTTAGAATAACAGCCATTATAATATAAAAATAGCAGCAGTGGATTATTTACTGCCCCTACTTTAAAACTTTTCTTTGAATGTATGTTATCATAAAAATCAGAGAGACATTTTATTGTTATCAAAACATTGTAAGAATATAAAATAGAAAAATTTAAATTAGTTCAGCCTGAACTATAGAAGAATTGTATGTATGGTCCTTTACAGTTATTACATCAATACTCATAATGAAGCGGAATTGGAGGATAACAACATTTCTGGTTAGCATAACAGCATACTATCTTGCATGATATGATCAGCCAGCTCACTACCAAATATTTTTTTCTAATGTAACAATTATTTATATGATTGCCATTTTTATACAACTTCTTATGTAATTATCTTCTTTTGTCAAGTTCTAAGCCTATAAATGAATTATACATTTTTACAGCTCTTCAAAAATCATGAAAAGGCAGAATACTTATTTGAAACACTGCCTGCTGAAATAAAATTCCTCATTTCCAAAATTGATCTTGACAAAAAATTATCCTTATACCAATTGTATATAGGAAGTTCTCATATTACCAAAGATGAATTGCTATATAAATATATAATAAATAAAAAATTCAACTGCCTAACCTATGAACCATAAGTAGAGTTTTGATAAACTTTAAGGGAGGAGGCTCTACGGTGAGCTGTTTCCACACTCAATAGCTGAAACTGTGACTCATCCTTGTCTGTATTCTCATTCTCCGTTTCCTGCGGTGACCTTCCCAGTTTTGGTGGTGTACTATTGACCTTAGAGAGCTTCCTCTTTGCTGAACAATCATCATCTAAATCCAAATGGAATCCATTCTTCATATAATGTCGTATAGCAATAGACTTCTTTACGTCATCATCAACATGCACATTCACTGTTACTTCTCCACATGTGAAGCTACAGTTTTCCGTTCCTTGCGTCGAGCCTTTGGTGTACAAACTTACCACATCATGTTCTCTAGAATAAGCTGCATGCATAGCAGGCCCCGCTTTTCTTTTCAAAGTTCTTTCTCGTTTTATTGAGGCAAGTTTTAGTCTGAAAGTTGACAAGCAGAAAACTGTTCCAAAGATTGTGCAGACTAACAAGAAAGTTGCAGCACCAACCAAAAGTCCAACTGTAGAAGTGGATAGGCCTGTGAGCGTCTCCACTGGTGACTGGCTGCTGCTGCTGCTGTTGCAGCTGCTAAGGTGTGTTGTGTTATTTGAGAAGAACCCAGGCATGCCTCTGTAGCTTCTTTCAGGCTGCGATCAACTACATTGTAATGGCAGCGCTAATGAACGCTGAGGTTTGCTATGTGTTGAGCTGCTTCACTGAATTTTGTCCTTATTGAAGAGGGAGACACAATAAGAGCTGTATAACATAATTACTGCTCTGCTAACACTGTGCGTTATACATAAGCTGCTGGATGAGCCACTTGTGTACGGAAAGGAGATAAATATATTGAGTAACTTTGTTAGCTTGTACTGTGTGCATCCTGTGCTGTGAACGTAGAGTCGCCCACATTAATAAGAACACAAGGGAATTTACTACAAACAAATTAAATCTGAAGAAATGCAAGTGATTTAAAATATCTGCTATATATATCCTATTTAGACTCTCAAAATAATTCTCAATGTATAAATCACAATGCTGAAAAAAGCTGGTTGCTAGTCTATGTAGTAATTGTAATTATGTGTTGCTAATGTGAGTTTAAGATTAAAACAATATGCACATAGAGCTGTGAAGGAGTTGTGTGCTTCTACACTCAATATTGTATCTCATTTCACTATAGAATCAATAGTTTATGCCTTGAAAAGTCATTTTATATTGAAATACATGTAAAAATACATTAAAGGCAAAATCGTTTCTATAAGAAAATGTATTAGTTATGTTTAGTTATGGAAAGATTGAAGAAACTGCGCAGCTGAAACTTAAATAGTTAATGAAGTTTGAAAGTCAGGAGTTTTTTTTTAAATCTATTTTATATTTTTACCAAAATCCAATATAAAGTTGATGAATACCAAACACAGTCTGTAATAGTGCAATGTATGTATTGCTATACAAAATTGAAACACCAAACACCACAAATCTTTATTGAATTGTCTTCACGGTATTACAATGCTAATTTTATGTACCATATAACAGTATAGTATATTACAACACGTAGCTTTTATAAGATATAGTACAATACAGTGTTTAAGCATTTTTTGATAATTTTTACTATTTTGAGTAAAAGTAAAACATCTAATTTAAACAAACCAACACTAAAAGCACTTTTCATGAAAATAGACAAATTTCAGTGATAGTTACAAAAGAGCACCTGCTTCATCTGAACATGACTAAGTTTTGTCAAAATAATAAATTCATACTGATATTAGATTTTTATTACACAATAGCTATAATATGAAACAATCACATATTTGAAAAATGACCAAACGAGATGCACTGTAGTATGTACTTTGCACAAGGTGTAAACAATATGTAGGGTAGATATATGAATCGAGTACTGGGGTTGTCTTATGCTATGTCGTACTTCATTCAGCTTGCAGTCTGTCCTTAACTCTGTTTGTCAGACCTGATCTACTGCTGTATTCTGTGTTACGCTGAAATACAACAAGCTTTATATTACCTGCATATAGCTTTGTATATTAAGTACATTAGAAGTTGCTTCTGTGTGAGACAAATAAAACTTGCAGCATAAATTGAACAAAAGGATTTTACTGAGGAATGTATTTTTGAAAGTGTAACAGAAATAAAGGAATGGGTAAGTACAAAACTAATATTTGGCATTTTCTAAACATGCAGTGAACAGTAGGAGAGCTTATTTTTCAAATAGTGGTGTTTGTGTGGGAGTGATAGACAATACATTACACTTGACCTTGACCTGATAACAGAGTACAGGTTGATGTATAAAGAGTTACCTGAAATCGAAAGGCACTTCTAAAAACTGAGCACACCAAACTAAATAAACCAAATCGCAGCAGCCGGCATGTTAACTGTGACAGCAATTCTTGTCATAACTGAAAATCTGGCTTATTTCATAATTATAAAACTCACATGAGTTTATAGTCACTATTATACCTGTGAAAAAACCGCTGATAGAAAGGGTTTTTGTTAAGCCAGGCCAAAGACTTATTCAGATTAGGCACAAGAGTAATTATGACTGGATGCTCTTCCTAACATCACCAATGGCCCTTGTGTTGAGGTTTGAACTCATGACCTCGGTGCTTACTAAGCCAGCGCACTAACCCCTAGACCCTCCTCTCGCAGCTCCCTTTATTCTATGCTTATGAACTCTTTAAAAATTTAAAAACTTTGATGTCAATATCCTTTGCGATTTTAGATTAATTGAAGAAAATCTCACTAGTAATAAAACTTAGCTTTGTGAAGGAGGTGGCGGTTTGCCTATACTGCCAAACACAGAATGACCATTGCAGAGAATCAAGTTTGTGCCGATGGCTTACAAACCCTAAATATGTAAATTGCTCCATCCTAGAAGCTCAACATATGTGACTGCAGCTATTGAAACTAGTAAAGCTTTTTGCCAGAAAATATAGTGAGAATTTTTCTGTATTCAGGAATTATCAAGCAAAGACAAGCATGTATGCAAATGCTTATAAGATGTTAGTTTATCATGTTGCTTTAATTATGTTGAATATACAACTTTTTCTAATTTCATATATTACATCATCATTATAAGTATTAATATACTACAGTATATACATATAACAACTCTTTCATATATTCCTGATCCATGTTATGAAACTTTCATATTACATTTTATATGAAGTTGTTACTTTATGCATGCCCAAAACCTAACTATGAGAAAGTCGAAGAACGAAAGAATCGAATCAAGTATCCTACCTGCAAAGATGAACTGAGCGGGTAACTCCATCATACTGCCGTCTGTTTCTCTTGCAAGTAAACATGCTCACCAGAAAACCTCTACAATAAAACCACAGTTGGGTCAGTACAGCAGGTTTTGTGCTCTTATTCAAGTGTTGTTTAACAAACAACTGAATGCATGAATGTTTAGTAACACAGTTCGTGTGACTCAACTAAGTTTCTATTTTAACAATTTCTAATATCGGGAGGCTCTGGAAGCACATATAAGTACATGCAATGTGGATTTTGATATTATAAGCTGAGCAATCTGAAAGATGGTAGCACAGCAAAAGTCTGGTGTGATGGGTGATGAAAATTTAGATAACTTCTATTCTCATTTTAGCAATGAATGTTTAAAATTATGGTTTGTGAAAAGCTATCAAAATGTTAGCCTAAATTTTTGTTGCAAGCATTTTCATCGAAAAAAAGTTTCAATATGCAAACAAAAATTAGCAATTTTACATATAAGTAATTAATAATAACTTAAAAAAGTAGAGATCTTGAGTTTACCTAAAAGTGCTGTTTGCCAAAACATAAATGAAGAAGTTTGTTGCGTGGTTGAGGTACTGTAGGATGTAGGCTGTAGTGTCTGCATAAGAACTGAGTCTAGATGAGTATTTCCAGTTTACATCTATGTAGATGCTAGTGACCACCCCTCTTGGAATCATCAGTATGACAAAGGTGGCTGAGGCTATGATGACCATCACAGTTGCCTTTCTAAAGAATACATAGATATTTATAGATGCTGAAATAGCAGCTTCACTCCATCTCTAAGATGATTATTTGTGCATCTTGTATGAATAAAATAAGATTGCCTTCTAGTAGGCCCCACATACATGTAAGTAAAGCTCAATGATGCCAATTGTTTACCTTAGCTATGAAGTTATCAATGCATTGCCTACAGGCAATATTTTAGCAATATTGCATACAATTAGAAGTTATCTACACTTTTACTATCGATTGGGTTTGTTATGAGTTTGTTGGTTAAATGACATCTAATCGATAAAAGCTACCAAGTAAGTGAAACAATATTTTTGAAATTTTGACGGAGATATTTAATCATTTGTTACAGCCTCTCTGTAATATTGAAGATAGATGTGACATGATATTTATTCCTGCTACCTATGTCATATGAAACTAATAACACTACAAGTACAGCCTACAAGCTCACAGGCATATATAGACTCTCACCTGAATGCCTGAGTGACATCACTCTGCTGGTTACTGTCTGTAGGACAGGCGGAGTAGCTGTTTGACCCTTTGAAGGTCATATTCTTGTGACTTTTCCTCGCTTCTGCCAGCTTGTACACGATTCCAGCATTTAGCCCGACTATAATAACTGCAGGTATAAAGAAATAGGCAGTTATCCAAGTTTGCATAATAGCCTTAAAAACTGCTCCATCTTGTTTGGGATCGGGTACGCACATTGTGTAGCCGTTATGGTCCTTGGCTACCATGTTTCCCAGGAAGTAAACATACAGCAGAAAACTTAGAATAGGTATGCCTGCGCAGATACCAATCACCAGCTTCTCTGTGCATATTCTCTTTGCCTGCAAAATAAAGTTTATATAATAGTGCAAAAACATCATATATTTGCATTGATTTAAATTTTAAATTGTCGCAAGTGTGTGTGTAAAGTTTAAAAAATATTTTGTATATTTTTATAAAATTCGTCTTTAAAAAACATCCCACCTAATATATACTTGCAAAGTGTAGTATATAGTATTGCAAAATATTCATATGCTTATAACTTCGAAAAGTATTAGGAGTAGTGAGGATTAGCTTTTGATGCTCATTAGAAATAAATTTACTGTAATTAAATGATGATAAAATAAAAAAAACTTTTAGTTAAATTATACTATTGAGTTTGATACTTTTTAAAAATAAACTTGATTGGCAATATAACAGTACAGTTTACCTTGTAAAAGGTGTATTATATGATGCTGACAGACTCTATTATATAATCCAATGACAAACTACTACTGTATATATAGGTTTTATAACTAGTCCAAGTGATTGAGAAGTTATGTGCCCTTGCTGAGAACACTTCCACCTCCTAATACACTCTCTTATTTGGCAAGAAAGTAAGTTACTAGGTAGTCCATATGTACTTACCTTCATCGGGAAGCAGACGGCAACGGCTCTCTCAAAGGTCATGAGGGTGATGTACCAAGCAGCGCTAGTGAGGACAGCTGTCTGTACGACAGCCGATGGACCACATGTGCTGACATAAAACACGTTGAACCATTTCCAGTAAGTAGGCACGTAGTGAAGGAAGAACTCTAACAGCATTACAATGATGTCAGTTAGTGCTATCATGAGGAGAATGATTCTAGTTGTTGCACCTGCAAATATGTGCAGTCACAGAATGTACAAAGTATAATAAAAATAGTGCCATTTATAACTTATTGCTTTTTAAAATTATTTACTTAAACTAAAATTTCGATTGCAGATAAAGTTATTAAAAAAGATGTTCAAATGTTGATTACAAAACACCAATTTGTATTTCAAGTCTTTAGAGTTGAAGGTTCGTTGTAAGCAACACTTCAAAAATATACTTCAGGAGAATTTATTCCTGGTAAAACAAGATTATTTTCTGACAGTTTTTTGTTTTTCATAAGTTTTGAAGCTAGCACGCTTTTTAGATTAATTGGAGACTAAAGACGAATATGCATACTTGAACATCACCTCTATGTTGCATGTGGCAGTACACAACAATATACTAATATAGTAGGTCAAAGTGAGTCTGTTTATGTAGGTTGAGGCGGAGTTTAATCAGCAAAACCTCTTTAATTAAGAAGGCATTTCATACTAAAAATTGTAGAATTGAATAGAAAAACAAAATAAACTAGTATGAAGTAATAATACTATATAATAAAAAGAGCAAAACAAATATTGATTTTATCTAAAATTATTATATGTAACATTTTACATGAAATTTAGCATAAAGCATATTTTATGTAGTTAGAACTTTTGGGTGTCACTGAATTTAACTGGCATACTATTTTCTTCTGTGCAGTAGAAGTACATCATACAGCAAATGAATATGAAAATATTTTAAATGAGTATTGCACTAGCAGGTAATACAATACCACTATTTAACCTATTGTATATATTCAATAAATTTTCAAGCCACCTCATGCCCTGCTTCATTATAGAAATTATGTTTCTAGTAATTGTGTTATATCTTTACAAGCAAAGTATAGACCCAGACTTTGTAATCATAAAAGTGCCTTGTGACAGAAAACCTTTCAAGTTAGCACCCACTTAGGCTTCGTTTCACACAAAGTGATAATATACTACTAATTATATTATACTGTTCACTTAGTTCCATCATTTACTGATTAGTTATATTCAGTATTTACGTTTTTAAATAGTTCAAATCTGTGATTGGCCATCCAATAGCAGACAAGCAAAAGTTATCATGAAGTTAAACTGCTGCTTTAATTATTAAAAATGCAAAAAAAGTTGCCACGAGCTGCTGAAAACTAATGAAAGTTGAGATAGTTTGCTATGCAGGATAGGAAATTAGCCTAAAAATTATTATTCTTTAGACATTAATTTACCGAAATTTAAAACATATTACTTTACTTTTATAAGATTACAATATTCAAGTTAAATATATATATATATATATATATAGTTTCTATAATTAAAAATGAATCAAAAGAACTCAATATTTCGAAAAATAGAGTATTTATATTTGGTACTAATACAATTTTGGATATAAAAATAAACTTAGATCTTCATTCTATTGACTACAATATTGTTTCACGTAGTGCGAGCTACGATCATCAGGTCGTTGTGTGTACGCTTGAGTGATTTTGTTTTGAAATTAGTATTGTTAGTGTATTACTACGCTGGAATGTTTTAACTAGCGTCTGTTAAGTGCGCAAGTAAAAATTTGCGTTTATGTCTACACGTGGTGGAAAGCTCTTTTCGTTTGTTGAGGGAAGATAATTCCGGTTGTTTTAAAATTATATACTTCTCATAGTTGCATAAATTACATCTATTGGTTAGGTTTGAGTATGATTTGCAAATCTTTAAAATAATCTTTAAAATATATATATATATATATATATATATATATATATACATATATATATATATATATATATATATATATATATACATATATATATATATACATGTATATATATATATATATATATATATATATATATATATATATATATATATATATATATATATATATATATATATATATATATATATATATATATATATATATATATATATATATAATTTATGATAATTAATTAAAAATGATTTTCTTTATCATAAAAAAGGGGATAAGTGTCAGGTAAATGATATTTCAGTCATGAATCATGATAAAGTTCTCTACAACTATGATAATATTGTTATTTTATTATAATGAAATATGATCTAGGAATAGCACAGGGCCAATGATAATAGCAATGCAACAAAAACAATAAGAAATATTATTTAGTGCAGCTCATAAGCATTTGAGACAAGAACAATTAGTTGCAAACTAAATGCCGAGCTGAAATATAAAGTAAATAAATATATATAAGGCAATTTACTACACTGCTACTGGCATGCACATGCATATACTGAGATAGAAGTTACATAGTATAGAAGAAAGGATTAATGTTAGCACGGCACTAATTTCCTATTGGCAACAATTTGAATTTTGATAATTGTAATACTGAGACTTGAAATGAATAGCAATTATAATGCGTCTGTGCGGATAAAAGCTTAAAGCATAAAAGGCTATTTCTGCTTGCAGGAGACTCAATTTTAGTACCTTTTTGTTCAAAGAGTAGCTGATTACTAGCGGGTGTGTGTAACAATTTTTCTCCAGTCATTGACTGACTATTCGGTTCTTTTTAGCAACAAAAAACCACAAACAGTGTTCGTCATAATACTCACGCAAGTTGCTATCCCTGTGAGAAACTCCTGATGGAAAGGGTTTTTGTTAAAACAAGCTAAGGACTTTTATTTAAATGAGGCACAGGAGCAATTATGCTTTTCCTAACATCACCAATGGCCTTTATGCGTGTTTAATAGGCAAACGCTCTAACCACTAGACCACGGCTGTTCCCTAGTGTTCACCATAATAATATTTCCCCAAATTCAATATAGATTATAATATTTCCACTGAAAACATGATAATATATACTAAATACCCTTCAAGTAATGCAACAACAAGTCATGTTTCTATTTTTCTGGCTACAAATGAGTTTTAACGACCCTTGTAAAAATCAATAATATTACAGTCACCGTCTTTGCAAGATTAAACACATTTATGCGCATCACTTGAAGTCTTGAACTAAATTTATTACTTTTATACGATCAAAAACTTCTACAAAACTAGTGCATTTATGTTCATCTTCAAGTAAAGTAACAAACAGTTTCTTATTTGCTTAGAAGTCATTATGCATGTAGTTTCTGATTGTATTTTGTGAAGAAGTTGTTTTGAGCATAGATGAGCTAATTTGTTATCCAAGCATACCAAACAGGCCGTCCATATTGTTAGCTTCAGGCTAAAACTGCAGTAAGTTAGCCACTGCATGCAAACAATACTGACATCTGCTGTGTAATTAGGCGGTTGAAACAATTTACTTCCTACATTCATTCTATACTTTCTCTACACACAAGTTAATTCAAGTATACAGACAGATTCCCTTCATTAAAGTAGTATTCTAATAGTCAAGGGTAGCTAATTTCTCACATTGTATTTACAATATATTTATATACAACATGTACCCTAATATGTTTTTACTTTTCTATTTTACAGCATATATTTTAGAGCATTGCTGTTGTAAATAACTAAGACACAGTTTAGGGTAGCAAACCAAAATTTAAACCTTATTTTTAAATCGTTCAGTTTTAAAATATTATATAAGTTACACATAAATAAATTAATTTAAACAGCTTACTACTTTTTCTCTTGTTCTTGGAATAAGTACAGAAATTGTCTATATTTAGGTTGTGCGCTGAGTACAGCAAGTAATAACTTTTCACAAAAACATTATGAAAATCTAATAAATATGTATATTATTTTACAGATTATGTAATATGAAAACATTATTGAGGACGCTTTGAACCAATGGAGAAACCTAGGTGCAGTTTTAAGTGACATAGCTCTAATGGAAACAAAAGCACTTGAGGGGAGCAGTAAATTTAACTGGAAGTATAATTAGCTAGTAATTATTTCTTCTACTTCAAACTTGAGACCCCAAACTACTGTACTCAGTCACCCCCAACTTGGAACTGCTTATAAAACAATTCGAGGCAGGTAGCTCCAGGTGGCTTCACCCAGAAAACTCTATTTAGTGCAGCTTTAAGCTAAAAGCACAGCTTATCAACCACAGCAACAGTTTCAACATAGAATGAAACCTGCTATGGATCACTTAACAAGCATACAACTGCTGCCTGATTAGTAGAAGGGGATAATTACAGCTGATGGAAAATATTGACATCTTAACAGTCAGAAAAGTTGCACAGTGTTAAAGAGTGAATTTAATTCCTAATAAATATGAATAGATACATTCAAGGTATTCAATAATGATATATTCAGGATAAATGTTCAATTAGATCAGTCCTAACAGAAAACCGCTAAGTTGGAGAATAAAAGTTGTATGTCTTTTGCGTGGGTTACTAACGAAGCATTTTATATTAAGGGTGTCACTTGGTTGCTTTCATAATAAGCTTGACATTTTAGCTGGACAGAAAGTTTTATTTCTATTTGAATTCTGCCATTTACTCAAATTAAAAAAGTTTATACTGGTCCTAATATTTCTCATAAATACACCAAAATAGGAATCACCCGATTGTCTATTAATGTAGTGGGTACAGCACTTAGGGCAAAGTTATATACAATTTTATCATCTAAAGCAGAGAAATATTGCCAATAGCCTCTAAACTCTCACAAGTTTATAGTCCCCATCCCTATGAGAAAACCCCTGATGGAAAAGGTTTTTGTTAGATCAGGCAAACGGTTTATTCAAATGGGGCACAGGAGCAATTACGACTGGATGCTCTTCCTAACATCACCAATGACCTTTGTCTAGGTTCAAACCCATGACTCCATGTTCACTAAGCAAATGCTCTAACCGCTAGACCACTGCTGCTTCAATAGTCTCTAGTCTCAATATTAATATATTACAAAGTTTACTATGATTACAATATTGTCAGTATATTATATTATATTGATATGCTAAATTATATTACTAAGTGTTGCATTATACCACTACATGCCTCTTTGTATTAACAAAAACTGCACCACAGTTAAGTTGAGTTTAGCTAAGTTACATTAAGACAATTTAACAAGTTACATCTTCTACATTTCAATAATATAATATACTTAATTATTGTAGTGGTAAATAGTAATTCTCTGGCTCTTGTATTTGGTTTCAATAATATATTCTCTTTTAGTATCTTGTTTTATAACTTAATTCTTTAAACATAAACATATATTTTCAACTCAGCCGCCGTGGTCTAGGGATTAAAGCGTCTGCCTTGTAAGCATGAAGTCATGGGTTCGAGCCCCGACAAAGGCCATTGGTGATGTTAGGAAGAGCATCCAGTCATAATTGCTCTTGTGCCTCATCTGAATAAATCCTTAGCTCCATTTAACAAAAAAGACCCTCCCATCAGGGGTTTGTTCACAGGAATGGGGACTATATAAACTTGTGTGTGTAGTCAATTATGCTTCCGAAATTTAAACACTGTTTAGTAATAAATTAGTTTGAAGGATTTATGTGGATAGTGCTTTGACTGTTCATAAAATTACGAACTTTAACACCACAGGATGCTGAGCAGAAAATGTTTTCATTTTAATATTTTACAACTTGCAAGTGACATTATACTTAACAGCTTTCATTTTACAGAATGATATAGATTAGCAGTATGAAAGACATCTGAACCATAATTATAAATAATTTAAGACGTAAAAAATTAAATATAGCGGTTTTGATGCCTTAGCTATGGATATTAAATTGTACTTAAAAATGACATTGACTCTTTTTGAAACCATAATATCTTTTTTATAGTAGAATTTATTTCTACTGAGTTATACCAAGACACTAAGTTTGTTAAAATCAGCTAACCTCAAGCCTTTTGGCAATACGCAACAAGTGCTATACAACATAAAACTGTATAAGAGTAATATATTATAATGCAATATTAAACATACAAGACTTCCAAGTTCGGCTCAGCAAGACTGCGATTATCATCGTGTTGGTCACCACTCCTAGCACAATGATAATTGCCATCAGCCATCTTGAGATTTCTCTCTCCAGAGTGTATGCTGTAGTCACCACTTGTCCGACAGTTGTTGTTTGTACGGCTGATTCATTTCCTGTCGAGTTTTGCAAAGAGAACTCTGTATGGTTCCAGATCTCTTTTGAATAATTCAACATGATTAAGTGTTCACTAAAAACATTGAAAATGATTCATTGCACTGATAAGTAGAATTGTAGCAAGCTGCTGCCACTACTGGTGAAATGCTGCCGAAATGCTGCTGTGTAACATTAAAGTGTTAAAAAGCTAACCAATAGTTTCTCTCTAAATTAATAACATGAGCGCATTAAACAAGCGCTTCCACCATGTTTGTAATGCTTGTTAGCAAAGGTGAACTTGCTATATATTCTTTGAATAAGAAAAATAGCCAGTAGTTAAGCAAGAATTGCTATGTTTCTAAACAGCAACTCAATAGTAAAGGTAACGGTAAAGTTTTATATTAATTACTTGTGCTGTCAAACAATGCTATAGAGATCATTAGCATTTATACAGCAAGATGGTAATTTACTTGATGCATTGTCACAACTACTTTCTACAGATATGAAGAATATTGATGCGCTGCAACTGAACGCTTCAAATTCATCAGTTGAATGATGATGTTTGCATTATTTAAACCATAGATGGATATAAGAAAACTAGAGAAAGAAACATGAGATATGCAAAATGGAAATAATTATTGTTTCAATTTTTTTCCATACATCGTTGATTTCGATCTAGATTGCTTCACATCCATGTAGAAATTGAAAATTTTATTTACGAATTTTACTAGAAACATAGCTATGAGAAAAATCAATTATTGTATTGCATAGAAAGAACTCCATGCTATAATATTGATGTGCCACATTGACATAATTATTCTTACATAGGGTTATGTTAAAGCTTGCATGAATATAATACAAATAATCTTTAACACAGGGTTCTTTGCTGTTGTGGTGATATTGGAACCCGAAATTTGACAGTAAATATATAATAGTTGTTTATGATTAGTTTTGCAAATGGTGAAGTTACTTAGTGATTGAATAAGCTGTTGAATAATTAGACTTGGTAAACACAATTAGCTACTCATGGGTGCTTTTCGAACAAATAAATGCAGAACATAAATAAGTGCACATATCTATGCTACACACACACACACACGCACACACGCGCACACACACACACACACACGCACACACACGCACTTTGCACAGCTGCGCACAGTCTGCACACGCACACACACGCACTTTGCACAGCTGCACACAGTCTGCACACACCTACACACAGTCTGCACACAGTCTGCACACACTGCACACACTGCACACATGCAATGCACACACCTACACACACCTGTGCACACTACACTCATTTTACAAACTACAAATGCTATGTACACTATAACACACAGACAAGAACATGGCGAGATAACTATTTATAAATGCAGAAAAAATTGAGACAAGGCGAAGTGTTACAACACTAAACGTATGCATCACTCTGGTATGTTGCTACAATTATGTAACTTGTGGTGCAGAAATTTGTCAAAAAAACTTCTTTGAAAAAGTCCTGATAATCTAACTAAAACAAACTGTTCATAATACATAGGAAAAATTTATAGCCCTCTCTCATTTAAGTGAAGCAAAATTGCAAGTAACAGTTATGACTTTAACTTGACATTATATGAATGTTTACTAAAATTTTTACAAACTTAAATTTATTTTGCATAGGTATGCTTAGGCCTATTGGGTTTAGCTTTAGTTAAAGGTGTATACAGCAGTTAACTATATTGAATGACATAAGTAAATTCTGAATACACTGCTTATAATATATTACATATAATAGTATATTATTGAAACATATGTATGAAGCTATGAGTTTATGCTTTGTTAACTTTAAATTAAAAAGATTAAATTTTTTTACATAATCAGGCTTTACCAAAAATTTACTAACAAACTTTAATTAATTTTCAGCTTTGAATAGAATTACATCTGAGCCAATTTGCTGATCAGGGGCTGTTTGCTACCAATGTAATGTTACAACTGTCAATTCAATGACAAATATATATATTACATAAGGCTTTTCACTACGTGCTCAATTTCTTCTAGGATGCTACAAAATTCATTATATTGCAATTAGAAGTAGCATGTTGACCTTGAACTTAGTACTATGACGTCACTAAAGGTAACAAGTTACAACATTTCCTGGTTTCAACTTCATGCAATGCTAATTCCCAAAAATACCTGACTTTTTACTAAAAGGAATTTGCCAAATTTATTATTTAATCTAGTATCTCTAGCCAATCAGATGCAACCTTCTACTCAATTATAGTGTCAAATCAGGAAATTGTACCACAAGGTACCAACAGGTGAATATTGCAGAGATAAAATGGTAGCTTGTATTTTAATGGATAAACAATTGTAATCCAGGTAAACAATCGTAATCAACATGAAACCAATGAAAACTCTAGTGAGCATAAGCCAATCAAAATATGTTGATGACATTTATCTACCTGCAGGTATCAATAGGTTTCAGGAAACAGTAAGTTATGAAAATATCATTTCTTTTTGATAATAATCTGTGAATTCCTGTATCTATGACTCATTCGTAGCATAACGCAAATCTATAGCTTACAGCTCACAACTCTAGCTGGTGGCAAACTTATAGTATTATTTGTGAATTACAATATAACAGCAATACTAAACATGTCTTGCAGAATGTAAAGTAATCTGTTATAACTTGCATAAAAATATCTTTTTATTAAAAATAAATAGCAACAACAGATTAAGGTAATTTTTTTAAGAGTACCATCAAATGCTTTCAATATTAGCTAGGTCATTCTCCTCTTTTATAAAAAAAGTGTTTCTATGCTTGTTTTTTTAAAGCTAGACAACACTTATGCTAGTAAAATAGTATTTATTTTGCTATTAAAATAATATATAGTGGATCACAAAACAAAGTGAAAAGAGTATTTCTTTTCTGTGGTACTTACTAGGGATTTAGTGCAAATCTTTTATTACATTTTTATCTTATTTACTCGAGCATTTTTATATTTTTTATTAGCAATACATCAAAATAGTAAGTTTAATATAACCCACCCATCTATAGCAGTATGTTGTTTACCTGAAAAAAATTTTCACAGTGAATTCATTACTTGTGTTTTGATGAAAAATAAAACTGCTGGTAAAAATGAAAAAAAAACAGAGGAAATGTTTTTCCTAAATTTTCTATTATTATTCATAATCTATAGGTAAATAAAGTTCTGATATCAAAAAGCTTGAATAAATGGGAAGATAATTCTTGCGAGCTGTTAATAAAAATGCATAAAATGATAATTACTGTCACATTGTTTGTTCAAAATTTTTTTGAAATTATTGATGTTCACAAATGTTAAGGGTGGCAGTCAATTTTATAACTATAAGGTTATTATTTTTGCTATTCTATTTGTAATTATTATTCTAGAAGCAGCCCATGGTAAATTTGTAAAGTATATTACATGCATATAATATTATATCATTAGCTAGAGACTATACCTAGCAAATAATATTGTTTCACAGATAAAATAGACTTTGATGGACAGACAAGTTATGGATCATAATTTTTGATTTAGAAATGAAAGCAATGCTATAACACTTGCATAAAGGCTAATTGTTATTAGAACAATTGAATGCTGTAATGAATTCGCAAGTTTACACAAATTAAAGTTGGAGTATTATTTCACATCAAATAATTTATGTTATAAACTTTAATTAAAGTTTTGAAAATAAATAGGGTTTCAAAAAATTGATTGCAAAGCTAAACAAAAAATATTTAAATATCAAAAACGGCATTGCTTTGTAAAATATTATGTTAATATACGATGTTATTGGAAACTTTAATTGGCAAATTACAATTTATGTAGGTTTCATTGAACCTGTTTTGTTATTGACCATTTTGCTGTCAAGGCAAGTAAAACTTATAACGGTTTTTTATATTACTCAACTTTTTTGCAGTCAAAAACTTTCTTGTTGTTTTTATACAATAATTGTAAAATACTGTAAGTTATGATATAAATATTATACTACTATAAAAGGAATAGTTATTACAGTATAAATGATGAAGTTTTATTAAATAAACTGGCTATATAACAATATAAAATTATATAACAATATATGATTATATAAAAATATAAGATTATATAACAATATATGATTATATAACACCAATGCCCAATTGAATATATTATAATAAAGCATCTTAAGATACTATTATATTTGTTAAACAAAACAGGTTTCACAGCAAAGTTGCTTCTATCAAAAAACCTGTCTATAATGATAATTATGTTCACAGTGAACAGTAAATTTTCTATTTGTAAAATAACATATAGTTCTAACTTCACGTATATTTATTAACATATGTTGACTACTTTACCAACTTCTGTTGAAAATAAGATATTTTAGAATTGAGGCTTAGAGTAAATACGTGACTGAATTTTGTAGTATCAAGGAACAGGCAGAGAATTAGCAATAACAACACCTGTCAGGTTGACACTTGTATGGCAAACTGCCAAAAAATATCTTATAAAAGTGAAATAGTTTTCTCTGAATTTTATTTCTCTTCCTTCCACGAGACTTGCTTAAGGTCTTAGAAAATGGAAATTAAGACTACAATGGTAAGTTTGCATAACTCGTATTTACAATATGCTGGGCTTTTTCTGCAGTTTATATTATTGCAATAGTCCGTTATATTATTGGTAGGTAGTGTAATAAGAAGGTTCAACTTATCCATCTTAATAGAATAATAGCGGTAAATATTTGTAGTACACGTACAACATGGAATGTAATGCAGTTTATACTAATGGCAATAAAATATAATGGGGTAATGTAACACAACTGAATATAATACTTTAGAATAATGTAGACATATACAATATGACAGTGCAAGGACAAAAAACCATTGCTGTGTGTATATTGTAAAAAGCATATAACATTAGATTACGTTACGCAATGTTGTTTTGGAAAAATTCTTCGGTTATAAAAATTTGATTAAAGATTACACAAACGAAGCTAATGCTAATGCAGTGTTGCACTTTCATTGTTTTTATTCCGTTGACAGCTATAGTTCCCAAAGTTTCCATTATTAGCATATTATTTGTTTAGATTACTTAAACATTTTATGATATAGATTTTAATATTGAACCCAGTTGGAGTAAACTTCAAGCCTTTACAGCTTTCTAATTATTTGTTTATACAGTACAGTCTGTTTCTGACCTAATCATTATAGTCTAAACAGTACAACATTCTTTTTCAAGTTTTACAATCTCACAACATAACTTCAATTTATATTTTATGAAATATATTTGTCTAAATTACCTAAAAGCTGAATTTTCTACTGACAAGATAATTTCAATCAGCATAATATTGTTGGTTTATAGTTTGCAGTAGGCTACAGTGCTCTCTCCACATCTCATGGTACCAGTTTTCACAAATTTCCAGAGGTCATGGGAAGAACTTAGACTCCTGTTTTTGTGGCTTATGTTTGTGTGTATAGGGACATAATAATTGAATTTAATAAATCAGTGATTTAAATCTAGTATTCTAACATGTCACGAATCGTGGTTTTCGGACCGTAGCTTAGTGAGATATAGTGGGAGCACTGTATATGGTTTCGACCAACATATCATTTCTACTTTCTGTAACACTGTTTGACCATTAGGAATACCTATTAGTAAAACTTTACAGCAAATTGAAGGCTATAATTAGTATAGTTATTATATCTTAAAAATATAATGATTTTTTATATAAAGAGCAAATATTTGTAGATATTTCAGCTGTTAGTCCTAGCAGGAGTGGTCATGGTTAATGTGACGGGTCAAGTACCCCCCAACAATTGTCAGGCCTCTTCTGGAATATGCACTGCTATGTCCCGTCAACAAAGCTACAGGTTAATATGAATTAGTTTTACAATGCATATAAGCTAAAATAAAAACTAAAGAAAATCTTCATTAAAAGCTCCTAATTTGATCATAGTGTTGGACAGAAATTATTAAGATTTTTACTTAAAGTAAACATATTTGCCCAGTCCCACAATATACTAATTTATGCAAACTTTTAAAACAGATACTATAAGCTAAAATCATAAAATTTTTCAATTTATGAGTGTAATAAGAGAAAATTGTAAAAATGCTATCAAAACTTCAGCACATGATAGCATTATGTTGCAATGGGATAAATATAGGAGTTATCTGCACAGCTCTCTTGTCTATAAATGAAAAGTTTTGGAGCAAACTGTAAAATAATGACAACTTTGCAGGAGTTCAGATGTTGGAGAGATGGAAAGAGCGTTTGCAGCAGAGTACAATAGCAACAAAGCAATGTACTCGGGTTCTGCCTCTTCGGCCAGGTCGGTAGGAGCCTCTGATACAAGTTCGAGAAGTTTGGGAGTTTCTTCCTCTTTGTGAGTAGTTATGATGATGTAACCACTTGTTCACTTACTATATCTAAATTACTTTTATACACGTGCTACATTATATGCAGTATAATATCTAAATTACTTCTACACAAGTGTTACATTATATACAGTATAACATCTAAACTACTTCTACACAAGTGTTACATTATATACAGCAGGATATCTAAACTATTTCTACAACACTATTGGCTTGGCATTTGTGGAATAGGAACTTATTAAATAACTTTATCTATTCTATTCTGCAAGCTATCATGCAAATTTAAACCTGCCGAAATTATTCAAACCTAAATATCTCTAGTTTGAGAATTCACATGTTTCTTGTCTAATAAAATAGTAACTGAAACAATCACCATATCTCTACATATCATTATAATACTGGAGCTGCAATCACTATATTATTATATAATTATTATCTATAATATTTCTATTTTATACATCTATGACCTTTTATTACTATATTACAGTCAATAACCTTAAATTACTATACCTTCATAGTTATAGCTATACCTATGCCAACTATTATGTTTATATCGCCTCTCAACTAAATTACAAACTTGTTTATATTCTCCTAAAGGTTCAGAGGCAGCTGTCAGAAGACATGTTGGTACTGGAGACCCTTCAGTCTGTATGATGGGAAGTGGTGGCTGGTGGTACAGTATGGCCCCCACTGGTACCAGTGGTTCAGGTACTGCTGGTGCAGGAACAGAACGTGCCACAACCGAACTGTAAGTTCACTATAACACACTACGCTACGTAGTACAAATACTACTACATGAGTGTTGCTATATTTTGGTATGTTGAAATAACTGAGTGTAGTGTAACGTTTGCCAAGTGGCCCCTTAGTGGTTAAATGAGTAGTGGGCCTGCTTGGAAGGCGGAGGTCTCAGGTTTGAGTCCCAGTGGGGGGAAATGTTTTGCACAAAGAATACGCTGTACTGCTCTCTAACTTCTCAATAGCTTAAGAATTTGAAGTTTTTTGTGAAAGAAACATGTCTTATAAGAATAAGTATTACATTCATGGGAGATAATTACCAAAACTACACGATCTTATTATACAATCTCAGGGTCCAATCATATGGCGAGGAAGGTGCAGTCAAGAATATTCCTGGGTTCGGTTCTTGGTTTGGAGAAAAGACTCTGGTTTAAGATGGAGGTGGTTTAGACTGAGATCTGACTGCTGCTGTATTCCTAGTAACTACCTGGTTGGCTAAGTACAGAATACCCGAATACTGTTCGAAAAGATCTTATGAACCTTTTGTAGCTGAATATGTCAGAAACAATAGTTTTTGAATGTTGTTTTTAAATATAGAAAAAATTGTTTGAGCAATGAAACCAAATTTTGCGTGATGCATTATTTTGTAAATTGGAACTTTGTTTAATGATTGAGTCTCTAAATATAGATATCTACCTGCATAAAAGGTGTTATACATTTTGCAATGTTCATTTAGTAAACACAGTGATATTCAAACTAATATATAAGCATCCACATTTGTCACCATTGTAATGTTTTGTACAAATTGATATATTAACAAGGACGCATAAAAACAAAGAATTTTGAATTTTTAGAATGTGCAGTTACAAAGACAAGCAAATGCATAAATTCCTATAGCAGTCATGATAATATATTTGTTTAGCTATTAGAAGTACCAAACAATATATGAAAATAAATAACGGAGTTTTATGAAACCAACGACATTGAAGTATGCTAGAGAAAATATTCCATAAAGTTTAGTACGAAAATGTCTATCTGAAATGCTTTCAGACTTTAATATTTAGAAATTGAATTGAATGACTGTGTAAAGCATTGCAATGATGTCTACTATAACCAGTAACTGCAAGTCTACGAAGGGTTACTCTATCTTTAGAGCTCCTTGTGACTAGACAAGACCATCAGATGGATTCTGAGCTACTCTCTGCTTAATCTCTTCAGTCAGAACTTTTCTGTTGAGCTGAAATAAATATAATAATTTGTTCATATTTTTTCATGCTATCGTAACCAGCCATTGAAAAAAAAGTTTCAAGCTTTAAAAAAATATAAGCTACACTAAGTTATCATTCCTCAACTGATCTTCAAGTTGGATTATTTTATACACAGTTCCTTCTGTTGGACAAGCTCAGAATATTGCTTTACCTCGGAAATTATTTTAATATGTACCAAAGTTCCAATTTCCAAGAATGTATTAAACATAATGCTAGAAATTCAGACTCACCTTTGGTCTTGAGCCGCCAGTCTTTGGAATGTCAGCATATTTGTAGAAGAATATTCTGATTGGCCACTCAAGAGAGTTGTACATCTGAAATATATAATAGTTTAAATTGTACACTAAACTAATAATATAATAGTCATGAGTAAAATATAAATATTGATATAAAAATCACAAACTAAACATAACTAAAATAAAAAAGTACAAGCTGCATTTAAAATAAAAACAATGTTATAATTAATACCATAAAGAGATATGCGTAAAATATGATTTATGAAAATACAAAAATAACACTATGTAGCTTTATCATATAAAATAATGCATATATTATAAGCAATACAAAGTGACAAGTTATTGTCTATTTAATGAATCAAAGCAAGTTTGTATGGAAGTAAGTTAGAGTATATACACAATATACAAACATAGGTTTATGTAAATTTTAGACAATTGCAATATAATATGCAGAGTACAAATAGTAAAAGTTTATGATGGTGTTGGGTTTTGCTTTGCTAGAAGGTCATTAGTTCAAGTTTCACAACTTGTAAACAGTATTCCATTCATTTGTCAGTATCAAAAATTTGAGTCACAACATGACGGTAACTGGCACATCTGTGCACATCAACAATACTTTGATAATTTTTGTTGCTTCAATGTAACCTTACACAACAGATAACAAATAATATTAATTTTAATTGCCTTAAGACATCCTATATTCACGAAAATTTATAGCCACTATCCTTGTGAAAACACCTGATAAAAAGGTTTTTTTTTAAAGCGAGATAAGGACTTTCTTATGTGTGAAACAGGAGCAATTATAACTGCTTGCTCGTCCTAACATCACCAATGGCCTTTATTGGAGATCGAACCCATGACTTTGTATCTACTAAACATGACTTCGGGCTCACTAAGCCATATGCTCTGAACCCTAGACCACGGCTGCTCCTTCATACCCTGTTATACAACAGTCTTTAAAGTCTTGGTAACAAATAATTATGGCAATACTGGCAACTCAAGAAAATTTTATGAATTCAATTAGATTAACTTTGACTCACATTTTCTTTAGCAAACTTCTTGACATCTTCCACAGTCAATCCACTTTCTGGTGCAGGCCTATTAGAGAGATGGAAACTCATTACATGCATACGGGCTTGTCCATTATATGTTATATACACCTGTATAGTATGTAATAATTAGAAAGATGGAAACTCACTACATGCATGCAGGCTTGTCAACTATATGCTATATAGCATTTGTTGCAACAACCCTAAGGGTATACATATTACATATATGATACCTAGAGCTTCAACTTGCAAATGCATGCAGAAGAGCTGCAAAACAATTTTCATAGATATCCTTAGCAGCTAAACAAAATAACTTTCAATTAGTTATGTTATTAGTCATGCTATTAGCTGTGCTATTAGTTATGTCATCAGTTATGCTATTAGTTATGCTATTGGTTATGTTATTAGTTATGCTATTAGTTACGTTATTAGTCATGCTATTAATTATGTTATTAGTTATGCTATTAGTTATGCTATTAGTTATGTTACTAGTTATGCTATTAGTTATGCTATTAGTTATGATATTAGTTATGCTATTATTTATGCTTGGAACTGAAAAAAGTTGAAACTGTATGATGATTTTATTAGCAAATGTTGATATTTCTAACCATATATAAAGTTCAAATATTTGGTTACTCTTATTACACTACTGGTACAGCTTTGCGATCCTTGTACATAGTTTAAAATTTTATGGCAGACTATTTAAAAATGGCAGACTATTTAAAAGATGGTGCCCAATTACATAGTCATCCCATTATTTACCCTGAATTGAGTTACCTCTTATGCAATGTCAAAGTGCATTCTTATTTACATGGAAGAATGGAAACTAAAAATGCTTTTCTCTCACTAAGCTTCGAGCCTGAAACCCGGTCGTCCATCATACTACAAGGGCCACTGGGTAATCTCAAAACTACAGGAAGTAATGTTTTTGTCACTATTTATACAAATAGCTATATAGTATATTATAGTATTACAAAAGTATCTTACTCTATCACATAGTTGAGGTCATGACCTTTGCCATTGTCTGTACCAATAACCTAAAATATTCAACATGTACATTTCTAAATAATTTATTACAGCATCTTTCTAAATAATTTATTACAGCATCAAAAAATTCAAGAAAAAGTTGAAAATAAAACACCTATGAATCAACCTCAGTGCTAACCTATTCCATTATACAGAGTTAGCATGTTACAAACAGTAGATTAAACAACTGGTTAGAATATAAACTTACTGCACAGGTCCTGACTGAAGGATGTGTCATTAACACATTCTCAATGCTGATTGAATAAACAACTTTCCCATTTATCTTCCACCTTTCAGCATTTGAAAGACGTCCATAAACATAGAGGAAACCATCTTCATCCATTGACACCATATCTCTTCAAAGATAATATTCTAACAATTGAGAGGGCAATTGCTTAAGACTACTGACTAGTAGCACAACAACAGTTTATGTTTCATCACTTCTAAATAAACTTTAAAATACCTCCAAATGCTTTTTCTATGATCTGTTGCAATATTTGCCTTATAATGTTTAGATTGTTATTTATGCATTAATACTTGTTTATTCTAATATTTCTTGAAACAAATTTATAAAGAAGTAGTTAAATAATAGCAGATCATAGTATGTTGTTGATGCCACAATGCATTTCATTTCTATTTACAAGCATTTGTTCTAGCACCTGTTATTCCACAGATCAACTTTGAGCTGAGTGCTAAAGCACTAATATTCTAAAATACTTGATATGGAAATTCCCCTTTCTTATCCGTAAAGTCATTTTCACTATTTACAACATGTTTTTAGAACTATAGCTGTAGTAGAATCTCAAACCCACCGGCTTAGCAACAAAATTTAAATTTAAATTTTAAAATAAAGCTGTTATTAAATAGTTGTAATGAATCTGTAATTCTATAGACTAAAAGGGCTTATTCACAAGTTGTTTATCAAATAAATAAAACTCATAACCAATGCGCTACATCTCAGCTCACCCTGTATGGTACCATCCATATTTGTCCATGACCTTAGCAGTGAGCTCAGGTTGATCTTTGTATTCTAGAAAGAGACACCACCCTCTGACACAGAGTTCACCTTTAGTGTTGACAGGTACTGTCACTCCCTCCTCATCTATGATTTTCAGCTGACAAATAAGCAAACATATCTGCACTTAGCTTTGAAACTTGAGATATTGAAACAAGTCAAAAAGTTAGATCAGAATATAACATAGATATGATGTTTATTATCATAGGACTACAATATTAATCTTTTTTTTCATCCTATCAGAGTGAGAAATTTCAATAGCGCATGCATTAATATATATTTTAGCAGTCATTTTAGTATAGGTTTTAGTAAAATAGTACTTGCTATTTTAATCTAGTTGACTTCAACGTCCTCCTATAGATATTTTTGCTAAATGTTGCAAGCTAGCATGCTACCTACTGCACTGACAAGCTGCTATTAACTAAAAGGTGGACTCTCTACTAACTTAAGCCCATATATTCAAAGGCTAGGCGAGAATTGCAGTCAGTAAAAGGTTTAAACTGTCTCTCATATTTACTCTCTTTTATAGACAGGATTAAACAAAAGTATGAGAAGTGAAATATGATGACCTATAAGATCAAATAATCAATGCAGATAACAGCTGTGAGCTGAATTCATCACTAAATAATATTTATATACCTAGACACACCATAGACACATCTTATATATACCATACCCACACTCTAGACACATCCTAGACACATCTTAAAAACCTCCTAAATACTGTGTATATCAAGTATTTCACAGAGGGTTAGTTTTACCTCAACAAATGGCCGTCCCTTTCCAACAGAGTTCATTTTCTCTGGTGGCAGAAGTTTTATTGGAACTGGATTTGTAGAACACAAAAACTCAGTGCCTCCATAACCATCCTACAGTATCACATGTTGACATATATATATATATATATATATATATATATATATATATATATAGCAGTAAATCATATTTTATTAAAATTACATATCTTACAGATATTGTAGAGTTGTGACTCCCCAGCAGCCCTATAGTGTAACAGTTAGCAAGCAGTGATAACCATTACACGATAGGAGCTACTGGGGAATCTGAACGCTACGGATATTCCCAGGTATCTTGCAATATCTCAAGCTAAATTGCTGGTTAATTGAACAAATTGCTGAACCACAATCTTAGTATTTTTATTGATTAGTCAAAATTAATTTTTTTCAAAATGAATTAATCTGGAGCTTTTAAGGTGCTAAATTATAAAATAAACAAAGTATTGAGCAATGAAATATATTATGCTAAAATACTCGTATATACCTGTAGAATCAAATTATCTAAATGTTTGAAGAAATACGTCACTTACACTTGAGAATGCAGCAAATTCCATTAGCTTCTTTTTGAACTCTAGAGAAGATAAACTGCCACCAAAACTCAGCGACAGCAAGCTGCTGAGGTCATACTGAGTCTTGTAGGAAGGGTTGTTCACCATCTGGATGACGTAATCAGTTCTATGAGCTATGAGTTGTACGCTGCAAGCAAGAGAATTAGTGTGGCATTGTTAAGAAGTTAAAGTTGTTGGCCTCAACTAAATTGAGAAGGACTGCTCTAAAGCATAGTATGAGTTGTTTTCATATGTACATTGTTTGATAATACATAAATATACTAAAATAAAAAGAATCACAATTGTAGAATTGACCTAAATAAAAAAAACTTAAATAATATATTTGATGCCACAACTTTTAAAATTTAAATACTTGATATTTAGAAAATCTATCTCACCGATATTTTTCAGAAATTGACAAAATTTCATGAATAGCTTCTTCGTCATTGCAGGAGTTATTTGCAGGATATATAACCAGATTACTGCTACCCACCAGGCAGAAGAAAGCTGTGACAATCAGCTTTATGTCTCCTTCTATTACGTCGTTACAGCCAACCATTGACCCCTATTATAGCCAAAATTTTATGAAACCCAGCACAACTACATTACTAAACCAACTTTACAAAAACAAGAACAAAAGTAAAAATCTGAACAGCATTACCATTTTTAAGGATTACTTAGCCGAAAATAGATCAGATAGACCATTATATACAAATCATTAAGCTGCTGAAGTCAAACGTACCTTGACTTTAGGGCCCTGACTAGCATATGCATACGCAATGCTTAGACTCCCATTCGTTAAGGTAACTATCTTCGGATCACCTGTTGAACCCTGTCAAATAAATGAATGTTTACGCTGACACAAAGAAACTAATGTGATGGCATAGATTTGACTGGCGAATGAAATTATAATAAAAGTTTAATCAATAACATCTACATATAAATAGAAACTGATGAAAGTTTAGTAAAACCAAAACATAAACAGCTTTAGAAAACTTACCAAGGAGCACAGATAAAGGAATAATATTTTACTTACAAATAGAAATTGTTGACTTAGTGTACAGGTAGCTAGTAAAACCGAAGTATAATTTGTTTGAGTAAAACCTTACCGAAGAGCAGAGATAAAGGAATGGGTCTTCTGGCTTCACCAAACTCTGCGCTGCTATTAGCTGTTCATCACTTAAGTTTTCCTTCCCAACTTTTATTAAGTCAGCAAATGATTTCCAATCACTACAACCACCAGACAAGACAGCAAATTGTGAAGAGTTACTTTAATACAAAATGTAGAAAATGTCATTGATGCATATAAATTGATAAAAATTAAATTTTTAATATAAAGCATAGAGAAATATGTACATCGAAGCATGTGTTTTTGGAGTTATCTTCACATCTTTGAGCAAAATAAATTGACCAACATGATACAAAGCGTAGTATATGAAATAGATTATATCAGATATATTATGTTTCTGAAGTTATCTCCACATCTTTGAGTATAGTATGTACCTGAGTATGGAGCACTTGGGGTCAGTAGCAGCATGTTTATCATAGAAAATATGAGATATACCATGTCCTTCCCCGGCAGTCATCTCACTTATTACTTTGATAAACTCTGTGCAGACGTGTTCCTGGTACTTACCAGATGTACAGTTTCCTATCAGCACTGCAGTTGGCTTTATCTGTGAAGGAAAGTAACTCATGATCAAAGTGTGCACTAAACCTTATAACGTGTATATATTTAAATTAATATGATTGAATGTAGTATAGTGTATATATCTCTCCTTTAAACTCATTTTAAGACTTTTCTGAAATTCTGAACTAGCTTATGAAAATGTTGGGTTTTAGAAAAAACTGGCGTGCATGCTCTACTAGTCCTCATGATTGAGGTGCCAACATGTAAAAATTAGCTAGCCGGAGCACAGTAATAGAAACCTTTGTTGTCACCACAAAGCCAGCATTCTACTAATTTAGAAAATGCAAATTACTCTTGTATGGGGGGGGGGGGGGGGGGGGAGGTGGATTTACAGAGATTGAGCAATTTTCAATGGGGCATCATGAAATGTGAAATGTGAAATATGTAATATGAGTTTACTAGAAACGTTATACAGCTGTGAAACCTTTTCACAAATTCTGACTAAAACTTGAAAAGTAAACATCAAGCAGTCTCACCACCCCAGATTGCTCACTCCTACACTGTTTATTAGCTCTCACTATTTTTAAATAGTGCTTTCTCTGCTAAAACGTTTATATTATTGCCTTTTCCCATTTCTGTGAATGACTACACAAAAATCATTATATTAACAATTATTTAATGTTAATCGCTATACCAGAAACAAAGCATTCCGAATTTGTGTAATTGAAAAGGTAATATCTTAAAACCACCATCAAGGGCTGTCTTGGTGGGCCAGACTTACAGCTTATCTGGGGTTTATGGCCAGCCCACTGGCTGTGTACATCGGTGAAAATAGAAATAATATAATGATCAGCTATAGAGCTATTAGGCTACAAGGTTACTTTTAACTATTAGATTACATAGCCAGCAAAACTAGGTTATGCTAATGCTTTCTACATACAAGCAATACAAATAGATAATGTAAATAAATGTGAAGTAATACTGCAACAGAAAGATAAGTTACTGATAAGCTATAGACTGATAGATCTAACAATATAAGATAAAAACCAACCCATGCGACCCTAGCTATCTTAATAGTGTTAGCACAGTAGTGGGTAGTCACAAACTTTACAGTCTACACTAAGTATATATTGAAAATGAAACACCAATTTAAACAGGTTGTATTTCAAGTTTTAGTAGAATGTCGACCTAATAAATGAAAAACAACAATATTGGGTAAAATTCAAGCTTTCAAAATAGAGGAGGTAACTCTGATATCAGACTTTTCAACAACTCAAAAAAGCTTGGTCAGAATAAACTATAAATTAGTGTGAATCATGAAAACACTTCAACGGGTCTAAATATTAAAAACTGACATTTTAGATGTTGCGGCTTAAAGAATATCAGGGATATCCTGCAAAGCAATAAATCATGTCAAATTTTTGTGAGAGAAAGTTTTTTTGGCCTTGCAGAACTTCTAAAAAATATTTTGAATATTACAATTGAATTACTCTAATAAGCACATGTTTAAAATTTCATAATGCCTCCCCCCCCCCCCCCCCCCCCCGGTTTAAAACTTCCCCAGCCCATTTAAACCCACCCCTTTCAAATGAGAACCTCCATATTTGAAATCAGTAGAATGCTGGCTTCAAAGTGATATCTGACAGAAAAAAACTCACGCAATTTTATAGTCACTATCCCTGTGGAAACCCCTGATGGAAAGGGTTTTTGTTAAATCAGGCTGAGGACTTATTAAGATGAGGCACAGGAGCCATTATGACTAGATGCTCTTCCTAACATCACCAATGGCCTTTTTCAGGGCTTGAACCCATGACTTCGTGTTTACTAGGCAAACGCTCTAACCCCTAGACCACAACAAAGATTAGTGTTAATGTGTCACACCCCGAACTTTTGAATGTTGGCATTTCACTACATAGTTCAGTATTGATAAGCTGAAATCAATTTTTAAACTAAAATATATAGTGTTGTGCTGATATACTCAAAACACTACTTTGTTTGTGCTCTTGTACCCTTATGCGTATTATTCTGCTACACATACTTGTGTACTTTCTTGCATATATTAGTTTACTATTTTACAGTATTGTATTGTATGACAGCATGATTAGGTGACAAATGGTTCTTCTATTTAGTAACCACTCTTACCTTTTTGATCATCATAGTCATCACCTTTGAAATTGGAGAATATAAATAGTTTGCCTACAATGATTAAATACAGGATCAAATCATTAAGCTGCTGGTACAGTAACTTTTATAAAGCTTTCTCTGAAAGTTCTTCAACAGTGTAAATTATAGCTGCAACAATATTTTAATATAACTCACATAGACTAAATCAAGAGATCCAATTTTATCAAGATAATATCTAAAAGAGGCTTTGGTTCACATTTAGTTCCGAAAACATGCTACTTGCATGAGGGGAAGTACAACTCAATAGCCCAAATCCTTTTAGTAATGAAACTTAGCGTAGAAATTGACAGGCGTCAAACAAATTGAAGCTAAACTAAAAAACTGATAAAACTTGGGATTTCTACTTTGCAAATGGCTCAATCAGACTCAATCAGGTACTGGCTATGTACCCAAAACCATGAAAAAAGCCTAAATGTAAAGAAGTATCAGTAATTACCGTGTACTTCAGGCCAAGTGAGAGACAGGCCACCAGTAACAGAACAGAGTCTGATCCTTGTGAACCAAAACTGCAAAAACTGTCTCCTCTTTTCAAACCAATCTCTAACAGTCCTTTTGCTAAATCCATTGCCTATCAATAAAGTCATTAAATAAGGTCATTAAATATGTAAATCAAAATGAATAGAAGCAATAGGTCTATAAATGTGAAATGTAAAGGTAAATTTGCAAAAGTGCATTAAAAGTCACAGCAGAAATACTATACATTTTTGCCCATTGAAAGTGATCAATGTGATGCAAATGTTACAGCAGAATTATAAGTTAGCTGGCAGACTACAATTGTTCGCAGGAAATTTTTAGCAGAATTCAGTGTGGTAACACTGGATGAAGATAGAATTTTTTTTTTCTTGAAAAATCTAGCCTCTTCCACTAAGAAGGAATGAATTATTTAAACCTAACATTTGGGTTGGCAGTATATTACTGACAGTCTGCTCACGTCACTATATCAAAATTCAATTAGTTTTTCCCCATTTTAAACATATTCATTCAGAGCCAATCAAATGGCATAAAAAGCACATAGGACATGTTTATATTACTTAAGCAAGCAATTTACTGCCCTTTTAACAGCAACTGCAAAACCATGATCTGTTCAACATCTTTAAACATACGATTATTATTTTTAAGGCTGCTTATCCTGACTAATTCTATATTACAAACCTTTTCATACAGCTGATGGTGAGTCAGAGTTTCGTAAGGCTTGGTAAATGTGACATGACACTCTTCATTTCCTGTACAAGAGTTCCTGATGAGTTCAAGGAGACTCTCTGTCGGAATCGGTACACTGGTGTCAAAGTAGTAGCTCTCACACATCTTCTTGGAGCTAGCCATTTTTGTTAGAGCACTTTATTTGGCTTGACTTGTATTGGTGTTGATCAGTAACTTACTGCTTATCAGTACTACCAAGTAGAGTAGATAAAGAAATACAGTAGTAGGAGGTGCTAGATTAATTAACTGGGCAAATTTTGGGTAATATGTAAAATACTTTGTTTCATTTAAAAAACTTATCACTAAACTTCTTTTACTATTCCTTCCTGATATTTTTAATTATGTGATGTCATTCATATTGTGGTTAAAAATACCACAATACATTTGGGAATTTTAATGATATACAACTTCGAATTAAACATGGGAGGATAACTCCAAATTAACCACAACATATTTTTTGTTAGGGAGGTTGGAGTTATTTTTAACCATTTCAAGCATGAATTATTTAGTAGCCAAATTCTTAAATTTTATCATGCAATTGCTTAATTCAATTCTTTTAGCATATACTCAAAGCTTTTCAATATTTACCTTTGGCATGTTAAAAAGAAATGTCCACATATGGGGACATCATGCATCTATTGAGGCATCTCTATTGTCTACATACGTGGACAAGATAATGATCCTGCAACAAATAAGTATTTATGTAGATCTTTTAAATCCTTTATTTACATAAATTTGTTTACACTTTCATAATGGTAACATTAAAAATTTTGATAACAATTTTTAAAACAGCAAATCAAATAATAGCAAATTTTTGATGAGTAAATCTAAAGTTAGACTATCTATGTTATTCGAGCCTCTAAAGCAGTTTAAGGGTGTAGCTTAACTTTGGGTCTTGCATTTTAAACTTTGCTAGTGTATTATATGGCTTACACTATATACAAAAAACAGAGTTTGGAGTTTTGACTTTCATATATGATATCTATTTGCACAACAGCATGGAGTATTATATCTTTGTAACCGGTTCATATTCTAAGATTTATATACTTAACTACCATAATCACTTTTTGATCTATTTATTGCCTAGCAACAAGGTGTTTGTATCATCGTTTAATAAAATAAAAATAACTTTGAATGCGCTTATGTTTCATGAACAAGAAAAGTAGAGTTCATATCTAACGTTACGATGAAATTGAGAATTTCACTAGGTAATCCTTAAAAGTAAGAATTAGTAAATCAGGTTAATGCTAGGAATAATATTAATAGTATAAATTATTTCATCAATATGAATGAGAAATTAAAATAGAAAGAGGAGTTCAACTTTATTTGACAAGGAGCTAGCAAGTGTTTGTGTAGGCCTATATCATATTGAAATTTACCAATATGAATATTAATACGAACATTTAAATATTAAATCAAATTACTTAATAAAAATTCCAATAATAATACTAATCTAATAGCAATAAGTTATCTTTATATCAGCAATAATTATAAAACAAAAGACAACTATAAACTGTACTACTAGTACAAGTCTTAATGCTACTACTAGACCTAGTAGTAGCATTATACTAATAACATTAACTCAATGACTATAATCAATTGTAACATGATTATTAACAATAATACTAATAGCAATACTAATAGTTATACTAATATTAATTTCGAAGACGGAGGATGAAACTCATTCTCACTCTCGAGCTCAATTAGTATCAGTATTACAGTGATTTAGTTTTACTACATTACTATTAGTATTACTATTACTTATACTTATAGTTTTACTAGTAGTACTACTACCAACTACTACTAGTATTACTGGACCAGTACTACTGCCACTGCTGCCACTACTAGTACTACTACTACTAGTACTACGTCTACTAGTACTACCACAATCCTAATACTAATACTAATAGTAATAGACTAGTAGTGGTACTACTACCGCAATAGTACACTGTACAGCACCAGTAGTAGTACCACTAGTACTATGAGTGAATGATTATGAAAGCTAAACGAAAATCTATGACAATCACTATAAGTATGATTATGAATATCAATATGAGTCAGACTGAAACTAAAGCCAAAGGTTAGGACTACACTTAAGGCGAGTATAAAATTAAATAACTAAAGACGCAAACTTAATTTGAAATAACAAATTAGAAATATAAATGATTGTATTTTTAGTAGACTTACCCGTGCTGCAAAAATTTTAAGGTTAAACTTCAAAGATAAAGATTAGCATTTAATTTTATTGCAAAAACAGTTTGAGGTTGGTAATTTTACTAGTTAGTTTTGCAGGGGGCAGAGAATGGGTGACACTAGCCTTAGCTTTTAATAACACGGAGCTTTTGATAACACGGAGCGAACTGCTTGTGCTATTTTATTTAAAGAAAGTTTTTTCAGGATCTTGCGCTATAGAAAAATTCCTCGAAATGTCGAATGGTTCTATAAGCAGCTCCGAGTTGGGGGTGACCGAGTGCAGTAGTTCGCAGTTACCAAGTTTGAAATTTTGGACTTAAATTAGAACATGAAACCACCAACTCCAAACTCGAGAATCCCAAACTATTGCATTTATTCCCATAGAAACTGTCACAAAAAGCCATATTGCAAGCTAGTAATCCTATGACTTGCAATAAGGAATTTTTTGTAAGTTTATTTACCAAGTTTATAATATTTTTGCGAGCTTATATAGGTTACAATTTCTCATATTATATAAATATGATACAAGCCTATAATACTAAAACCGTAATACGTCGTATCTAATACATAAGTTGCATGTCATTGAAAACTAATACTTTAAATACTTTAAATACTTTAAATACTTTAAATTCTATAACTGCATAAATTTTGTATCAAATAAGATACAGTGTGATGTACTGTATAAGGCTTAGTTTGCATCCTGCATGACGTTGTAGAAAACACAGCTTTATAAAGAAGCAGCCTATGTGTGAAGTAGGAACTCTACACTATTTGCTGTACGTGGTCTGTTTATTAAGTTGTTGTAGACTACTATGACAATATTTTTGCAATGCTCTATCATATTATATTATATACTAATCTAAAAGTTTATACAAAATAGGAGTTATCTGTTCAGTACTTGGATATGTTGCAAGTTTATATTAGTTTGTAAATTTTTGTTTAAAACGTATCTTGTTCCTTTTGGTCACTACCTGGTTGATTATACAGACATCTCCATTAACACTTAAAACCTACTTTCTCTCATATTATTAGCTACTTAGATGTTGGTAGCAGTTAACAAGTCAATTACTGTGAAGTTTAATGACATTTAACAGATTTAAAAATAATATTATTTGTTTTATCTTTTTTTGCTCTTGAATACTGCTGTGCTTTAATAGAGATATGAGTAGTTATCACCACAGACTGAATGAAAGGAAGTGCTGGCCAGGTTTATAATAGTCTAAAAATGATTTTTTTGTAGTATAGAGCCAAAATAACTGTACATAAGCAAACGACACAACAGAGGAAAATATGTAGCTAACGATGCTGTAATAACACAATTAAAGCTGTGATGATTTAACAAAAGCTTTCCAGTGCTCATTTAATTCATCTCTCAATAATTAATACTCTATTATATCGCAATGCAAGTAGGGGGTACGCCAAATTAGTCCTACTATGTCTTTTGTCATAATTATATATATATATATATATATATATATATATATATATATATATATATATTATAATAATGCAGCTTTGAATAATTTCCCTGTTCGTAAAATAAAGAGATTGCAATCATATTAATTAAGGATTTTATATTCTATCCTGTAAAGTAATAACTATTGAGTCAGACTATAATATGTTTTGAGTCGGTAAATAACTTTTCTATACCCCATTGCAAATTTGAAACTATAGTTATAGCTTCTAAACCAGGGATGTCCAACCTTTTTAGAGAGAGGGTCACCAAAAGGAAATATTTTATGGCAAGGGTCACATTGTAAACTTTAGCTTATGCTGGGGGCCACAGCATCAGTATTTTTCAAATTATTTTATTTTAAATTATTATAAATTGTTACAAAATAAAGTCCTAATAGTTAATGCAAGCTCCATGTTTTATTGTAGTATGTGTATAAATAAGACATTTAAAAGGTGATTTTTCACTCTAATTCATGTATATGTGTGAAAACTACTTTTAGCTCTATGCTTTTGAGAGCCACATAAATGTAGACTGCGGGCCACATCTGGCCCTGGGGCTGCATTTTGGACAGCTCTGGTTTAAACAATAAACCATCACAATTTTAAATGAGTAAAAACATTTAAAAAATATACTCTCAATCAAATAAAAAGAATCCGATGCGATGATGCAGAATGTATAAAGTGCGCTGCATGCATTTTTATGCCAAAAAATCAGAATACCTAATAAAATATAGTGGTTATTAACTTTGTTAGTAGCTCTACTGTTTATTAATAATAGATATTGGAATATGCTATTAATATATGTCTTTCATTTTGCTATTAGAAATTTGAAATGATTCTCTTTTGCATAGTTCACCTCTGTCATGCTTCATACGTCATATAATGTTAAAATAACAAACATGCTTATGCAAAATATGTAGTATCCATAATTTTGAAAGTGTGCAGCTACAAGAACAATCCTTTTTTCTAACAGCTTATACATTTCCTACATTGCAGCAGTGATAATATACTTTTATAACCTTTGCAAGCAGTAAGCGTTAAATAAAAACAAACAAGAAACAAAATATTTTATAAAACCGGTTGCATTGAAGCATGCGCCTAAAAGCTTATTCATAAAAATATTTTCATCAAAATATTCAAATATTTTTTGACTTTGGAGTTTAAACATTGAAGGGTTTAGTTGTGAAAATAATTGCAATGAGTTCTATTACAATCATGATTCTAGAACCAGTTACTATCTTTAGAGCTCTTTGTGACTAGACAAGACCATCGGATGGATTCTGAGCTACTCTCTGCTTAATCTCTTCAGTTAGAGCTTTTCTGTTGGGCTGAAACGTTAAGAGCTTTTAAATGCAATAATTCATCCATATTCTTCATAGTGATGTGTATCAACTCCAAGAACACAACTGACATGATTCAGCAAGTTATAAACTACACAAGGCTAACATTCCCCTGCTGAGTTGTATAATATGGTTTATTCTATAGGCTACAACTTCTATTATGTTAGAAAAAGTCAAAATATTGTTAAATAACTCTACTCTGTCAGTAAAGTACATTAGAATATAACATGGATATTTAATTCAGTAGTATAATATAATATAAACTCGTTACACTTTTTTACATCAAATATATTTCTCTTAATGCATAAATAAAAGTTTCCAATTTGTAGAATGCATCAAACAAAACGCTAGCAATTCAGCCTCACCTTGGGTCTTGAGCCGTTAGTTTTTGGAATGTCAGCATATTTGTAGAAAAAAATTCTGATTGGCCACTCAAGAGAGTTGTACATCTAAACAGTATATAATAGTTTAAATTGTACACTAAACCAGTAGTATATAGCAGTCAACATTAAAAATATAAAATATTAATGCGGAAATTGCAAACTAAACATAGTTAAAATAAAGCGATAATTACAAGCGACATTTATAAACAAGCAAAACTTTATAACTTGTACCCTAAAAAAGTAATATTTGTACAATCATATGACTTATGAGAATATAAAATTAACACCATTTAGCTGTATATTCTGTAACTCTGTGAATATATAAATAAGAAGTGCAATATAAACGAACAATACACAACAATAAGTTATATGCAGTTATATACAGTATATGCAGAGTGCAGGTGCATGTCAAAGTAAATTTCTAAAAATATTGGTGTTACATAAGTGAAACCTTGGTAAAAAATAATCGGTTGACATTCTACCATTTTCAAAAATATTTTTATATAACATTTTATTCCACTATTATCAGTAAAAAAAGTCAAAACAGTCTAAATGATAACTATAGCATATAACAAGTTTATAACAACAAAAAGCTAAAAGGTACTTTTAAACTTTGTTAATTAGTAGTAGGTAGTAACTGTATGTGCTTACTAATGGTGAACATTAATTTCCATTGATTTAATATATCTGTCAACAGCAATATTTAACTTTTTAGTAATACATAATTATGGCAATATAACTGACAATGGAAAAAGTTTTATGAATTTGATTTGATTAACTTTGACTCACATTTTCTTTAGCGAACTTCTTGACATCTTCCACAGTCAACCCACTTCCTGGGGCAGGCCTATACAATAATTAGAGAGATGATAACTCATTACAAGCATGCAGCTTATAATTTACATAAGGAGATGATAAATAAAAACTTATAGAAATAATAACCTGATAATCCTATTATATGAGTTAAATATATAATATATAATATAGTATATAGTAATAAAAAGTACCTACTCTATGACATAGTTGAGGTCATGACCTTTGCCATTGTCTGTACCAATCACCTAGATATAGTAAAAAAGATGCGTTTTTAAATAATTGAATGAGGATGCATTACAAAGCATCAAAATATATCAAAAAGATGAAAAATTGAAAACAATAAGCCTACCAAATTGTTTTATTTATCACAATCTCTCTTCATAATTCAATGGAAATATAACCACCCACTTGCTGTGCATTAACTTTATTTGTTGAAAATAAATCAAATTTGATAATTAGCATTACCACAGCTGTATTTGAATGCAAAGGATATTTTTAAAACACCTTTTTTGAAAATGCACATGTCTTTAAACAAGAATAAAATTGGCACTAACCATACAAATATGTAAATATAATTCCATGACACTTCAACAGGCTCTATCTATGGCTACATAGACAAATGTAAGACAATATCAAAGCCAATCTCTTACATACTTATACACCTAGTTTATTGAACTGTCACTTGAAACAATTTAACTTTGCAATAGTGCTTGTGTCACAAAACCAGACATGCTATATCAACAGTAGATTAAACAGCTGGTTAGAATATAAACTTACTGCACAGGTCCTGACTGAAGGATGTGTCATTAACACATTCTCAATGCTGATAGAATAAACAACTTTCCCATTTATCTTCCACCTTTCAGCATTTGAAAGACGTCCATAAACATAGAGGAAACCATCTTCATCCATTGACACCATGTCTCTTCAAAGATAATATTCTAACAATTGAGAAGGCAATTGCCTAAAACACTGACTACCAGCAATTTTTTGTGCTGAACGATATACTTGTTGCTGATTTGAATAGCTAGCTTTAACCAGAAATGCTGTTTTAGCAAAGTGAATTTTGAACAAAATTTCTAAAAGTTGTTTTTCTTTATAGATTTATTTGTAGCTCAATTTGGCAAATTTTTATAAACAAATGGGACTATAATAAACCTTCAATTTCAGAAGATGATACAACTATTTACTGATTAGCTGCAACCAGATGAGTAGACAATTCCAATGTTGTTCCACAGACTGTTGCAGTATCTTCTTTATAATTGTCAATTTGTTATTTTTCCACTTACACTTTCCTATTATATCTTTTCTCAAATACTTATAGAATTAGCTAAGTGCTTTGCAAAATATAGCAAGTGCTGCTGATAATATCAAAAATAATCTTATTGAGTTTTATAAGCGCAGCCTGTTCAGTTCACAGACAGACTTTATAAGCCAAATATTATGATAATAATGTTCCAACATTGTACTTGGCATAAAATATTTTCAGCTTCAAGTTATAAAATATTTTTAATCATCCTATACTCAAACATGGGGCAATGGCTTTTCATCAAATAAATAAAACTCAAAACCAATGCGCTACATCTCAGCTCACCCTGTATGGTACCATCCATATTTGTCCATGACCTTAGCAGTGAGCTCAGGTTGATCTTTGTATTCTAGAAAGAGACACCACCCTCTGACACACATTTCACCTTTAGTGTTGACAGGAACTGTCACTCCCTCCTCATCTATGATTTTCAGCTGACAAATAATTAAAATAATGCAAAATTTACCTTAAGTTTTAAAATTCAAATATTTAGCCACATCCTAGATACATCCTAGACACATCTTGGAAACATTTTAGAAACATTCTAAAGACACATTCTGAACACATTATAGAAACATCATAGACAAATCCTAGAAACATTTTAAACAGCGTATGGTATGCATATTGTTATAATTTTCTGAATTATAATGTTAAAGTGGGTTCATCTATACTGCACTGATTCGATTTGCACTCTCCAACACAGGGCAAGTAGTAAGAAGAGAAGATTATATCTATCACAACATGTACACAAGTCAAAACTAATACATTACTTTATAAAAGCATAAAATATACATCTGTTACTTGCACATTCGGCATCACACTGCCAACTAACTATTTCTAAGTATCACTGTCCGGAAGCGTTCTGCTTCGCAGGGGGAGGGGGGGAGGGGGGGGGTTATCACGTGCCTAACAGTAATTGGCTTGTAAGCACGTGGCGTGTTTATGCTTCACTGGCCACTACAATATTGATAATTTCACATAAGGTTAGTTTTACCTCAACATTAGGCCGTGCTTTTCCAACAGAGTTCAGTTTCTCTGGTGGCAGAAGGCTCAGAGGAACTGGTGTTGTAGAAAACATAAACTCAGTGCCTCCATAACCATCCTAAAGTATCACGTGTTAACACATAATACAATACTTACTAGTGATATCTACAGATATGCTAATATAGCATATTTTATAGCTACTTTAGGTAATGGAGCACAGTGATTTCCCAGCAGCCCCTGTAGTATAATGGTTAGCATGTTAGCTGGCGAGCAGTACTAACCATTATAGTAGTATATGAGTTACAGATATTCGCAGTTAACTTGTAACATTTTAAGCTGATTTGCTGGTTAATTGAACAAAGTAATAAACTAAATTCTTTAGTAATTTACATTTGTTAGTAGAAATCTATTTCTCAATAGATTATTTGTGGCTCTAAGATGTTGAATATTGAAATAGACTAATTAATCAGCTTTGAAATAGGTAATAATAAAATATAACTTACCTAAATTCAACCCTTAAAGAAATACGTCACTTACACCTGACATTGGAGCAAATTCCATTAGCTTCTTTTTGAACTCTAGAGAAGAGAGACAGCCACCAACATTTAGAGATATAACGCTGCTGAGGTCATATTGGGTCCTGTAGGAAGGGTTGTTTACAATCTGGATAATGTAGTTAGTTCTATGAACTATGAGCTTCACACTGCAAACAAAATATCTTGATTGCAACGAATCAGTATAAACTAGCCGAAAGTAGAAGCTAGAAGTAGGTAATTAGCAAACATTTGTTGTGAATGATATGTGCAGTGCGTAATCAAAATTGAAAGAGAAAGATTCAATTTTAGATTTCCCTAAAAATTGAAGCGCTATGCAATCAGAAAATACTTATTCTATATTGAGTAAATGTCGGTAATTAATTGTTTAAACTACAATGTAAGTATATATCATCAATTCTGTATAAATTAAGCGAAAGATGCAAAAATATGCTTATTACCGTCAAAAATTATAATTATGATGCTGCTATTTCATCTATACAAAATCAATATTATCTTGAAATTATAAATTATTGGTCTTTACTAAATTGAGATATGGGCTGCATTAATACATATAATATGTGCTGTCTTCATTGGTGCATTGTTTTGAAATATAGATTACTGTTAACAAATAAATGAAATAAATATCATAATCACAATTGTAAAGTTAGCCTAATTAAAAGGAAATAAAAAATATTTGATGCTATAACGTTTAAAATTTAAATACATAATTTTAGGAGAAAATCTATCTCACCGATACTTTTCAGAAATGGATAAAATCTCTTGAAGAGCTTCTTCGTCATTGCAAGAGTTAGTTGCCGGATATATTACCAGATTACTTTTACCCACTAGGCAGAAGAAAGACATGAGAATGAGCTTTACGTCTCCTTCTATTATGTCACTGCAGCCAACTGTTGACCCCTATGCAATTCACACGAGTCTGCTAGAGCAGATAAACAGTAAATAATCTACTGCAAAATTAACAAAGCGTAACTTGACGCAACAAAAAATGCAACAGCAATACTAAGCTGCTCTAACATTGCTGTTAAAAACATATTACACAAGTTATATCTAGTAATATGCGGCTGGTAATTATTTAGACAAACCATGACTTTGTGATTCCATCCGGCATATCCAAATGCAATGCCCATACATCCATTGTTCAATGTAACTATCTTGGGATCACCTGTTGAACCCTGTCAAGTAATGATATTAGGCTATAAATCGACACGAAGAAGCTATAGTCTGATGGTCTAAATGTAATTATTAGTAATAAACAAAATTATAAGTTAGTTCAATAACATATTTTATGTACAAAAAAATTGCTGTCCTGATACACAAGTTATTAGTAAAACCGAAGTATAACTTGTTTGAGTAAAAAGCTTACTGATGAGCAGAGATAAAGGAATGGGTCTTCTGGTTTCACCAAACTCTGCGCTGCTATTAGCTGTTCATCACTCAAGTTTTCTTTCCCAACTTTCATTAAATCAGCAAACGATTTCCAGTCACTAGAATCACAAGATAGTAAATTGTAAGACATATTACTGCGATAAGAATGTGCAAAAAATTATCTATTATAGGCTACATGTAAATTGATAAACATTAATTATTTTAGACATAGCGCAAAGATCTCAGAGATGTTATGTCTCCAAAGTTATCTCCACATCTTTGAGTATAGTATGTACCTGAGTATGGAGCACTTGGGGTCAGAAGCAGCATGTTTATCATAGAAAATGTGAGATATACCATGTCCTTCTCCAGCAGTCATCTCACTTATTACTTTAGTAAACTCTGTGCAAACGTGTTCCTGGTACTTACCAGATGTACAATTTCCTATCAGCACTGCAGTTGGCTTTATCTGTGAAGGAAAATAACCAGTGATCAAAGAGTGTACTCTACTTAATAACCTATTTACATAAATTACTACAATTTGTTGTATTATAACTTATATATTTCCCATTTCCAAGTACTTTTAGGACTTGTTAATTGATTTTACCTGTAATTGAAAAATAACGCACGCGCGCACGCACGCACGCACGCAAGGGCGAGCGCACAAACTTTTTATTAAGCCAATGTATGTGACTATTTATTATGGACATTTAATCACTGCAGTATAAAATACATTCTTCTTTAAAGCTATTGCTTGGCATAAACTTATCAAAACTTAAGTTTATGAATAAGCACATTTACCTTTGCTGTTGCACTACTACTAATTATTGGAGAGAAGAGCTGGGAGCATGTTGAATTATAATATTTCTACAGATGATTTTTGATACATATGCTGAAAACAAAACTATGTTGTATATATAATAATACAGCCTTTTAGTACCCTGTTCAAACCTAAAGTCTTGCATGGTTCTAATGATTTTTTAGAATATTTTGTAAGAGTTTTTAGCATTTTGACATTATGATTTGCTTATCATCAAGTAAAACTATTGAATAAAATTAGACAACTCCAACACAGTAATAGAGCAGGCTGAAACCCTAGCGTAACACTACTTGCTTATACCATGGAAGCTTCACCTACAGGCATTAAGAAATTTTACAAGTTAGTTCTAGTCGAGACCAGCACTAGTCTTTTTGCAGAAACGGTGACTATCTTTTAATATAATTTGTTAATTTTTCTAGCCAGGTTTATAATATTATGAACCTGGCTAACAAAATTAGCAAAGAAAAGTCCATTGAATATAGTGCATATAGCTAATGAAGTGATATATAACAGAGTGTAGCAGGGTGACAAAGTGTGATTCTCCTATTTAGTAACCACTCTTACCTTTTTGATCATCATAGTCATCACTTTTGAAATTGGAGAATATAAATAGTTGGCCTACAATGATAAAATATAGGATCAAATCATTAAGCTGCTGGTACAGTAACTTTTATAAAACTTTCTCTGAAAGTCTTTTTAGCAGTATAAATTATAGATGAAACAATATTTTAATATAATTACCCACATATTATGCTGAACAAAAAGATTAAATTTTATCAAGACATCTGAAAAGCTTTGGTTTTGAAAATTACTTGCATGAAGGGAAGCACAACTCAATAACCCAAACCCTTTTAATAATGATGCTTCTTTTAGGTATTGACAGGTTAAATAAATAGAAGTTGAACCAAACACTTATAACACCATCGGCTTTTTATTTTGAGCGTGACCAGAATTAAGCCTAACCAGGTACCTAATCAAATTACTTTCTATAAATTTAAAACCGTGAACGAAAACTAAGAAGTAAGAAAGACTTAATTAGTATTTACCGTATACTTCAGACCAATTGAAAGACAGGCTATCAACAATAGAACAGAGTCTGATCCTTGTGAACCAAAACTGCAAAAACTGTCTCCTCTTTTCAATCCAATCTCTAGCAGCCCTTTTGCCAAATTCATTGCCTATCAAGAAAATATATTAATCAAAAGGAATAGAAATGTTAAGAAACAACTCATAATTGCTTTTGTAATTATGATATAGGTAATTTAGTTCAACCTGCTTATTTATTACATGCTATAATATTACAACAGGGCCTATATATCAATTCCATCTTTTTTTAATTTTTACTTATTGTTATATACTTGGTTATTTTCTGTGTTAGTAGCGGATTGCATATTAAAATGACAATCATCAAGTGTTGATTGATATTAATATTCATTTGCAGTTATAATCTTTTTAGAAACTATAAAGAGAAGCTAATATAGAAGCTACTTATAGAACCTAGTGAACTAGTATAGTTTTTACTTGGAGTAAAAGCTTAACACTATGTTTTACAGAGCAATGTTCTGTTAAGATATGCTCAGTAAATGCTACTCGATCATGACTAAAATGATTTAAAATCATTTCATGGTTTTTTAGAACGAACATTAAATTTAGCTCCTTTAAGTTTGTGAAATTTGAGTAAAAAAATCTTCCTTGCTTGAACTTTAAGGGTTTTCTTACCCTAAATAGCATTAAATGATTAAGATAAATTCAATTGATTTTTTAATAATAAAAAAAGAAGTGTGTAATCTACTCTTCTGGAAAATCAATATAATTACAAATAATTGACTCATCTTTTAATTGATCATGCTAATTTTTGAAATATTATCAAATAAACGTGTGGTTTAAAAGAACTAAACACTATCTTTTTAAGTAAACATTACTTTAAAAATTTACAACAATCTTCAATATACAAAAGTCATATATTTTATTTTGGCCCAACAGTTGAATTTTAATTGAAGTATATTCATTACATGCATCGTGTAGCCGAGGGGGCCATAAAGATGTACAACACAACATGTAGGATGCTATATAGTGACATGTAATATATATTCGTTTGACTCTAACTTTTGTATTGAAAGTCTAAAGTTCACAGTTGGATTATTTTTTTTGCAATTGCTAAGATATCTTGTTATAGATACATAACAAGTTCTACAATAATTTCTTTCTAACTGTATAAAAGTATTTGGCTATTTTTGGCCTATTGCTGTTTCAATTGATGTTTTTTCACTTATTTATATATATTACCTGTGAGCTAATAAAATAGGCTAACATAAAGTATATATAAGATAATCTTCATAATAACTATGGAAGTTAATTAAATTGCCTTTTAATAGCAACTGGTGATCTGTTTGACTATTTTTAAACATATCATGATTATCCACTTATAAGAAGGTTTTCCTGAAATTATTTTAAATAATATATGAACCTTTTCATACAGTTGGTGATGAGTTAGAGTTTCGTAAGGCTTGGTAAATGTCACATGACACTCTTCATTTCCTGTACAAGAGTTCCTGATGAGTTCAAGGAGACTCTCTGTTGGAATCGGTACACTGTTGTCAAAGTAGTAGCTCTCACACATCTTCTTGGAGCTAGCCATTTTTGTTAGAGCACTTTACTTGACTTGACATGTATTAGTGTTGACAAGTCACCTACTGCCTATCAGTACTGAAAAATAGAGAAAATAAAGAAATTTTGTAGCAGGAGGAGCTAATTATTAAGCAGATTAATTTACTGAGCCTAACTTATTCAAATAGCCTATTTCAAGAAATATCTTATACCAGTTCATAGTTCATAGTTCTTATATTAGCTAGAGGTCACTGCCCTCATCATTTGCTTATCAAAAGCAGAGTTTATCAGCTCTAGCATTCTTAATGCTCCATTAAGTGAAAGTACATGAAGTAATTTAGTTTTATGTTCCCAGATGCGATAATTTAGAACACATTAGTATATTTTGCTGATAAAATGCTTTTTAAGCTTGGTTTATTTGTTGAAGCCAATGCTATATAAAAGAAAACGTATTTTTTAGCCTTATGTCTACTGCTATACTAACTACAACAATATAGTTTAAACTGTGTTGTATTTAGCCAAAAGTATTGGCATTACTTAGGATTGCATTTTGCTCAGCAACAAAGCATGTTGTTTGCTTTACAATATTTGCTTATCTGGATTCATTTCACAGCATTTATAATATCAGAAATAAACATAGACATAGCCTGCACTACATGCAACACTGTTGGTGGCATACTTGCATTATATAATAGGTGGCCACCTTACCACTTAGTCCTGAAATTGTTGCTTAGTGTGTATTAATCTATGTTCTGTATTAGCTAAAGGATGGTATCTGTTATATTGGAAGTCAGCTTGTAAAGTGATATGCAACATGTTATGTATGTCAATAGACCCTGTAGCGCACGAAACACTGCGATTGGCTAATTAACACTGTGCAACTTGCTAGTTATACTGCATATATTGTAAGGTGCAGGTAAAACTAATGCTACACCTAGACTATCATTGAGTAGAATCTCAGGCTGAATTGTATACAATGACTGCCCACTAACAACAATATAATGGCTTAACAAGGTCAGCTGTAAGTAGATTTGATTATGACAGTCAAGAGAAGACAACTTGATGAGTATACTTGCAGCATTGCTATGTGTAGCTCAAGTTGTCATGATGCAGAAAATGTATGTGGCATTTGTGTGGCATATGTGTGACGTATGTGTGACATATGTGTGGCATATGTGTGACATATGTGTGGTATATGTGTGGTATATGTGTAACATATATGTGGTGTATATATGTGGTGTATATATTAAGTGGTATATATTAAGTGGTATATATTAAGTGGTATATATTAAGTGGTATATATTAAGTGGTATATATTAAGTGGTATATATTAAGTGGTATATATTAAGTGGTATATATTAAGTGGTATATATTAAGTGGTATATATTAAGTGGTATATATTAAGTAGTATATGTGTGTGTGTGCGTGCGTGCGTGCGTGCGTGCGTGCGTGCGTGCGTGCGTGCGTGCGTGCGTGTGTGTGTGTATATAATTTGCAAACTATAGACATAAATAACAAAAGCCTTTCTGATTTGTTCACATTCTAGTAGCCTCTAAAGCAGTTTAAGGTTATAATTTTACTTTGAGTCTCGCAAATCAATTAAACTTATCTAGTGTATAGTTTGAGTTACATGAATTGAAACAGAAATCAGTATGTTGCTTTGGTGTTTGAAGTTTCATACTTGCACAACAGAAGGAATCTACTACTATCTTTGTAGCCGCAGTTCACATTATAGGATTTTTTTGCCTATTTCTTTATTGCCCTGCTTTATATATAAGCTGATATTGTTACAATAACATGTATTCAAAACATATAGAATCAATAATTTAAAACGTGTGCAGCTTTGAGAACAAGCAAATACACACTTCATTCTAACAGCTTATATACTATATATATACTATATATACTTCATTGTAGCATCTTTTATAACCTTTGGAAGCAGTAAGCATTAAAAAAGAACAAACAAGAAACACAATATTTTATAAAACCAGTTGCATTGAAACATGCGCCTAAAAGCTTATTCATAAAGTTTATAATCAAAATGTTCAAATATTTTTTGACTTTGTTGTTTAGACATTGAAAGGTATAAATGTGAAAAGCGTTACAATAATGTCTATTATAACCATGATCCTAGAACCAGTCATCGTCTCTAGAGCTCCTTGTAACTAGACAAGTCCATCAGATGGATCCTGAGCTACTCTCTGTTTAATCTCTTCAGTCAGAACTTTCCTGTTGAGCTGAAATAAATAGTTTTTAAATGCAATAATTCATTAATATATATATTCTTCATGTTAGTGTAAATCAATTATTGAAACAGTTAAAAACAAAAGCTACAACTTTCAACAAATTATTAACTACAGAAAAGTAACATTCTGTTCATGAGTTGTAAAATGATTTTATTTTATAGGCTGCAACGTTTATTCTGTTAGACATTAACTCATAATATTGTTAAATAACTCTACTCTATAGCAATTTAATACATTGGGATAGAACAAGGAATCTTCTTTCAGTAGTATGTATATAATATTAACTTATTATACTGTTATGCACAAAATAATTCTCTCAATGCATATATCAAATTTTCTAATTTGTAAAATGCATCAAGCAAAACGTTAGCAATTCAGCTTCACCTTTGGTCTTGAGCCGTTAGTCTTTGGAATATCAGCATATTTGTAGAAGAATATTCTGATTGGCCACTCAAGAGAGTTGTACATCTGAAATATATAATAGTTTAAATTCTACACTAAACTAATAATATAATAGTCAGCATTGAAATAAAAAATATTAATTTTTTGTAACAAATAACTATAGCAATATTGGAAACTAAAGGTAATTACATGATTAAATTGGACTCACCTTTTCTTTAGCAAACTTCTTGACATCTTCCACAGTCAACCCACTTCCTGGGGCAAGCCTATACAATAATCAGAAAAATGTAAACTTATTACATGCATGCAGGCTTCTTATTTATATTCAAATGTTTAACGTCCAGGTGACAAAAAAATATATAGAAAATATTAAACTATTATTCATATTATTAGAGTTAAATTGACAGAAAGATGTTTTAATTTAGTGAAGTAACACAATTGAATTATATTGATAGAATTGATTTAACGATGAGAGCATCTTAAAGTTTTGTAACAATTTGAAACTAGTAGATTTATTATTAAATCAATAAAATATGTGACTTGGCTGTATGAAAATATAATATATTACATGCAGAGACATGCAGAACACCTGCATTCAGCTTTTCTAGAGCAATTTAACAGTGCAATCTATATAAAATGACTCTTGAAATATTCATAGTTAAGCTATTAGTTATGTTAGTAGTTATGCTATTAGTTATGCTATTAATTATATATGCTATTAGTTATGGTTGGAAGTCAACATGTGGAAACCGCATACATGAAGATGCTTTCATACCATAATTTTAATATTTCTAAGCATATCTATAGATATTTAAAAGATGGCAGTTGCCATGATAGTGTAGAAGTTTTGTGGGTAGAATGCAAGTAAGTGAGGAGCATAACTCCATAACATAAGAGCAAGATAGGTAGTCCGTGTTGAGTAGAATAATCTTTATTGTATGCTGTAAGAGTATCTGTGTGTGTCTTAATCTGGTGAGCTCCAGTGGTAGACTAATTCTACTCTGTGAGCTTGCCTCCTTATATACTGGGAAAACGTCCCTTCAGAAAACCTCTACTGATCACGTCCGAAAATCGGAGTTCCTGTGAAGATGTCGGAGTCTCTGACATCTCCGATAGGATCCAACAATTGGATGCCATCAAACCCAGTCAGAGGTCCCGACACCCTCACATTTCCAATTTATGGCTGTGATCAATTTGCATAATTGCACAAAACTTACTGTATTAAATGAAAAATTAGAAAGACAAATCTAAAATTACTATACGCTAAAATTTCCTATAATAGTACCTTCTTACAAGATTACTCATTATTTTTCTTGAATTAAGTTATCTTTCATGAAATGACAAAGCGCAGAGTAATGTTTCATCACTAATATTTATACAAATATCTATAATATATAGCATAGTAATAAAAAGTATCTTACTCTATGACATAGTTGAGGTCATGACCTTTGCCATTGTCTGTACCAATAACCTATAACATATTGAACATGTGCATTTATTAATGAGAAGGTATTTCAAAGCATCAACATTTTGTGTAAAAAAAGGAAATTGAAAAATAAACTTCCCTTGTTTTATTTATCAAAAAATTTT